>JZKD02S1612969.1:27523-58691 GCA_000966675.3 Picea glauca | reverse complement strand
TCGAGTTTGAGCAGGTCTGCGGATTGTGCCAAATATGTTGATGTTCTCATGCGCTCTACAGTGAGAACATGTCTCCAAGTTGGAGCTAGATGTTATCCCTGATTTTTAGGGATAACCAGGAGATGATGTCTCGAGGCCCACAGGCCCTAGACATGGAGCACCGAGAGCAAGATTGACCTCAGCATGGCCCTGGAGGGCCCATCCTTTTCTTCTCCCATCAGCTTTATCTTGTCAGCAGCAGCAGTATCCATCACCATCGACTTGGTCCTGTATCAGAAGGGGTTCTTGCTCCATGAGGTAATTGGTCCAGGTATCATGGTATGTGTCATTTTTTATCATTAAAACCTTTAAATATATGCATCTGATTCCTTTTACCTCTAACAACTACTTGGATCTTACATTATCCCACTTGACCATGCTTGGGGATATTAACAAGGTGCCCTAGCAAGCATGTGCCCATAGGTTTTGGTTTGCCACCGGGGGGATTTTTGAAAAGACATCATTCGGTCCCATCATAGCACCATTGTTTCATCTTATCTCCCGCTCATTTATCCCATTCCCCTTGTCTGAGCATTAGGTTGACCTATTTGTAGGATTGCACCTTATCTCATGGGAAGAAGGGGTTAAAGGCCCAGAAGGTAAAAGAAGCTAGTAAAAGATAAAAGCCCAGAAATAAAACCTCGAGATGCTTTGCCCAAGGATCCCCGAGAAGGAAATAAAAATCCTCTCAGCAAGAAACAAGAGGGACTCGGAAAATAAAAAACAAGACCTAGTCAAGAGGATAGGGGGTCTCAACACGAGCCAGCCTATTAGGTTCATGTGTACCTAACAATATGACATTTCCACCATCTGGTTACCATGCCAAGGTAGTGACCTTTGGTTGCATGGCCAAGGGAAAGGGGGTCCCATCACGAGCCAACCTTCTCATCTCTATGAAAGTACTTGTGGGTAACACTGTCAGCTCTGGTCACCATGCCAAGGCAGTGTCCTCTGGTTAGCCCTTGAATAAAAAGAAAAAGAAGAAGAAAAAGCAAATAAAAGAAAAGAATAAAGGCAAGAATAGGCTTGGAAAAATTGCATCCATGACAGGTATAGCTCACCTTCTACAAAGGCACCCACAAATAACATTATGCATCCCTGGCTCTCACTCCACCCACATGTCTAGACATCCCCTAGCCACATCACCTCACTTACATGGCATGGATGAAACCTTCCTGGAGACTTCCATTTTCTTGTGGATACTAGCCCAATAGGACGTCTTGTCTTTTTCTTCAATCTTGTATTGTAGGTTTTTGTAATGTCTTTGAGCTATTGACCGATGTATCAGGGTTTTTATGCATATGTTTAATAATATTAATGATGAGATGTGATTGACATTGCTATGGTCCCTATGACTAATGAGCCCATGGAGGGCGTAGCTTTTCATGTGCAGGACCATGCCCGACGGACAGGTACCATTTGGACCGGTACACATGGGGAGATGATTAGTTTGGACCTCCATGGGGCTGAAGAGCCCACCAGATGGATGTTGAGACCCCATCAAGGGGGCAGAGACAGGACAGTGGTTGATCAGAGTTTTGCACCAGAGAAGAAGAGGATGTTTCATCAGGGGCACTTTGGCAGAGCCCGGCCTAGGGGGATTGACCCACTTCTAGTGAAACAGTTTCCCTGGATGGCCCAGGACGTAACCTAGGAGCTCTTGACGTCACCATGAGCATGTGACAGTTTGGCAGGGCAGTTGGCACGTGTGGCATGATTGGGAGGTCCAAATAGGGCCAACGTTTTTCCCTTTGGTGCTGCATTTGCCCTAAAAAGGGCTAACGTCTCCCTCAATAGGGCTTGACATCTTACTTTTTCTCAGTTGGGGTTTTAAAATGAACATTTAATGTAAAAACAGTATTACTTTGATATTTTGGCCTTGTCGTCCATTTTATGACCTAAAAAGTAAAGTAGGTTATTGATACACTATATATTAAGGAGTTTTAGCCTCATTTTATCATGATTCATCACTCACTCATTAGTGAGGTCTGATTTTAGCACCCTACTTGGGTATTTTTGCTGGTTTAGTGAGGCGCACTTGTTGAAGGAAGGCATTTTTTGGCATTTTATGGTTTTCTCTTGAAGGAAGGTGTTACAACTAGGGTTTGCATGGTTATTTCTTGATGAAATGTAAGTATTTTTCCGCAAAACTTCTTGATTGAATGCTTGTAGTATTATTTTCTTACATGTATTTATAACTTGTTGAATCAAAACCCTAGGTGACAAGCAAACAAATAGTTCCTTGTCTCATGTCCCCTAATAGAGAAATTTTCAGCCATTGAAGAAGGAAGAAAGAGCCTAGCCATAGCTACACTCTCATTTCTTCTTCTCCCTGAGCTAGCTATACTTTCCAGAGGTCAAGAAGGAGGAGATGTCCCAGGCCTAGGTTATCTACACCTAGGGTCATTTTTCTTCTAGGGTTTGATGATAGGGTCTTGTTGTAGCAACATTCTCCCTCATTGCACTCTCTTGTCTTGATTTATCTTTAATGCTAGCCATTTTTTCCAAGTTAACCTAAGGAAGGAGGAGAGAGCACGAGGCCTTGCTTTAGCAACACCGGAGTGAGCCTCTCTCCCCTAGGGTTTTGATTCTGAGGCCCTGCCATAGCAACACTTCAAAACTCTTCCCTCTAGTCCTTAGTCATCCTCCTTCAACCCTTGCGTCCTCTACTAAATTGACTCCATTAACCCTAAGGCACTGATCTTAGAGCTCCAGCGTTGAAGTAGAATTGAGTATAAAACACTCTCAAACCTTTTAAAATTGAAACCCTAACTACACTAGCCCTAACCTGCTAACCCTAAGTTGTTGACGTCACACTTGAATATTTCATATTTACTGCAACAACGTCTTGTTTTAAGAGAAATTGAATGGTGGTTTAGGCATTAATTGAATAAAGTGTTGATTGGTTACCTTGAATGCCACATTGTTCCAATAATTATTGGTGGAGTGTCATATCTTTATTTGTTATTGATAAACATTGACTTCGTCAAAATTTATTGCCATATTGCTCATATATATTTACGATATAGTCTTATGAAGTACTAACCCATTGAAATATAGCTTGCATATATTAGTTTGTTGTTTCTCTGTTTCAGGTAGGTGTTCTTCATTGGGGATTCACTTTATTATTGGTTGTTTAGCCGGACTATCTGTTTTGGTTGTGACCTGTGAAGGGGGAACTTTACCTTTGTCCTTTTAACCTTTGCCTCTTCAAAACCCCAGGTCACCGGGGACGTCTCCCCTGGGCCTCACCCCCCTAAAGAGAAAGAACCTCCCCATATATGTGACATTGGGTGGGATAGGTTCCCATTACGCCAGTTTGGACCTCTATTTTATAGCCATTTGACCCAGCTACAAACTGTGCGATAACAGGGTATTGTGGATCTAGCTAAGATCCAAGTCATATATGATTGGCCACCTCTAACCACACTAAATGAGCTTTGGAGCTTCTTGGGACTTGCCAACTTCTACCGACAGTTCGTGTTGGGATTATCCCATATTTCATGGGCACTCAGCCAAGTGACTAAGGGCGGTGGCCGGGAAAATTTCGCATGGGAGAAGGCACAACAACGATCATTTGATGATCTGAAGAATCGCTTGTGCTCAACTCCAGTACTCTCCTTACCCAATCTACAACAATCATTCGAGATTGAGACTAATGCATATAACTATGTTGTAGACACAGTTCTCACTTAGCACAATCATCCAATAGCATACCATAGTGAGACACTCTCAGATACCGTCTAGAAATACCCCACCTATGACAAGGAAATGTATTCCATTGTGAAAGCATGTCATCAATGGAAACATTAAATTATGGGAAAGGAGACAATCATCCACCCTAATCACAAGCCTTTGTAGTTCATACAGACACAAGGGAAGTTGCATAATGACCACCATCAAAAGTGGTCCACATACCTGTAACAGTTCCATCTCAACATCAAGTATAAGATAGGGAGAAAAAATCATGTCTCTCACTGCCTCAGTTGACCTCCCATGGCTGCACTCACCACCGTGCTCCATTCCTTTGAGCATGAGGCATCTGAATGGCCCCAACTTTATCAGCAAGATCCTGACTTTGCCACCACCTATCATCTCTTGGGTACAGGTGCGAATGTCACTGATTTTCACATTCAGGATGGAATGTTATGCCATCCGGTCCATCTCTGTGTTCCTGCAAGTGAGCATTCAAAGTTGATTTGGGAAGCTCACTATAGTCAGATGGCAGGACATTTTGGCGTGGAGAAAAATGTGGTCATTCTACATAAACATTTTTGTTAGCCAAAACTTCGAAAAGACGTCAACAAGTATATAAGATCTTGCACTACATGTTCCATTTCCAAGCCAGCCATCAAGAATCAAGGATTATACACCCCTCTTCCTACTCTCGAGAGGCCTTGGGAATCCATCTCGATGGATTACATGTCTGGCATTCCATTCACAAAGCAAGGAAATGATTGTGTATTTGTGGTGGTTGATCAGTTTTCGAAGATGGCCATTCTCACAGTCTGCAAGAAGATCATCATAGCGGCAGATATTGCCAAACTCTTCTTCAAACGAATGTGGGTTCATTTTGGGATACCATAGACCATCATATCCAAACTAGATAGCAAGTTCCTCAACACATTTTGGTCGAGTCTCTGATCATTGTTGGACACCAAGCTCACTAAATCCACTGCCTTTCACCCTCAAACCAATGGCCAAACAGAGGTCGTCAATCAGATGATTGTGCACATATTGCACATGTATAAGTCTAAGCATCTATGTACATGGGATGAGAGTCTTCCCCATGTTCAGCACAACTACGACATGGCTCTCCATAGCTCCATCGGACATAGCCCCTTTCAGGTGGGGTTGGGATTCCAACCCTTGGGTCCCATTGATGTTGCACTACCTCTTGCAACCACACAGACATATTCTTCCCATGTTCAGTCTGAGGCTGAAAAAGCCACAAGATTCATTGAGCGGATTCAACACATCCACCAATAGGTCCATGAGATTTTGCAGAAAGCCAATGCTAAGTACAAGCAACGCCATGATCAACATCGGGTACCGCACAAGTTTCATGTGGGAGACAAGGTCTGGTTACATTTGCAGAAAGAACGCCTTATAAGGCGCCATCGAAAGCTCTATCCACTTTTTTATGGGCCTTACACTATCACCAAGGCTATGGGTGACAATTCTTTCAAGCTCAACACTTCCCCCTTCCTTGACTTTCACCCAGTGTTCAATGTAGACCTCCTCCGACCATATTTTCCACCATTATTGGACACCTCGAAGATCGTAGAACATTTGGCACCAACAAAGCTCAACCCTAACTGCATGGAACATGCATCCACTGACCAGATAGTTGACACATAGGTCAAGGGCACTCGCCAGTAGAGGGTTGTCAAGGCAGGGAAACTCCTGCACCAAGGCAAGTGACTCACCCGGAGCCAAATTCAACAAAAATTTCCTCAACTGATGGGGGCACTCAACACAATGGATACCATTGCTTCCTAAGGGGGGAGGAATGATCCAAGTGGATATTGGTGGCCACCCACATATTCCACCTGGTTCCTCTTGACAATTTTTAGTTCAACGCGTTCTTTTGTAATTCTTTGTAATTATGGGTTCTACACTTTCGGGGTTGTCTGAAGCCCTACACATCTTCCAGGTGGATATCTATGGTCACCCACCTAATCCAACTGGCTTATATTGGAATTTTCATGTTAGTACATATTTTTGTACTTCCAGGGTCATTTTGGGGCCCTAAACAGTGTTGTTTTGGCTTTCCACATAGTAAAACTATATATAGAGTCTACGTCTGATGGAATAATGTGTAGTTCTCGAAAATACCTTTCCAGTGGGCTATCACATTCCTAAAATGGAGGTTGTATGCAAAATTTACAACCCAGAGAAGTTGAGGTACCAACTTACCCGTCAGGGACCACATAACTTTTGGTGTTTCATCTCCTAGGGTTAGGTTTTTGGATGTCTAGGATTTTGGAATTCATGAGTAATGTTAAAAATTCCTCTAGAGCCTCATTGTAATCATTCTTCTCAGACGGATGCGCGTAGCAGCCACATCTCTTCTCAGAGATAACTACCACCATTCGAGCAAGTTGTTTTCAGTTTGCAGTTTTATAGTTTCAGCCTATTTTATTTATTCAATAGAAGTTATTGTTCACTGGATATATGTTGTTGTTCTCTGTATCTCTATGTTTTTATATTCAATCTGTTATTCATTTAGTTCCGCTCATAAATCCAAATCATCTCTCCTGCCAAATTTCGAGTTTTTAATCGAAGATACCGGGGAAGGTGATTTAGTTATTTTTCTGATGATGCGACAAAAATTATGGCCTGATATGGCCCAAATAATTTTGGATACCCCTACAATAGGGCCTGAATTTTTTCACTCTGTTGTTGCTCCAATAATCTTTGTCCCCTTCATCCAAACGTCTTTTTTCACTAGTAGTTGAAGCGAATGTATCATAAGAAGGAACGGTTGTGAATTCGAGTTGTGCTCTTGGATTGGATACACATAGATAACTATAATTATAGATGAATGTGTAGATCATAAGATGGAGGTGTTGTCACATATATATTCCTTCTTTAAGTCTCGCGTAGCTATCTTCACAGAAGATTGGGAAGGTGCTCTCACATATTTTCGTTCTTTACCTCTCAATTATTATGCATTCAATATTTCTTTGATTCATATATAGATATAGGTGAAAAAATATTTGATAAATTAGTTTAGCTATCTTGAACAACATATTATTGTAGTGTAACGAAATTATTTCAGTTTTAAATTGTCCAGTTGTTTCATTATGTAAGAACAAACACAAACAATAAGTCATATTACACAACAACAAGTAAAACAAACTCTTAAACCAATCATAAAACATCCAATCATATACCATACCACCCTTGGTTGCAAATTAATCTCAACCCTATGAGGAATCTTTTCTTTTTAACCTAGCCATCATCCCATTACCGATCTTCTTGGTAGCTAAAATTACTTCTGAACACTTCACTCTCAATGTTATCTATTTATTTTTAACTCTTAAAATAAATATTCTTTAAAATTTTATAATAAATATTTATTTATTATAATAATTTTTTTATTAATATATATTTTAATTTGAAATGTGAATTAGGTCTAGCCAATGGTTGTAGGTTGAAGTGATATCTTCTACACTTAAGTTTTATTCCTATAAATAATATGTTGATAGTTTTGAGCCTTCATTGTTAATGACATTGTGTCCTAAAAATTTAAGATTTACCTAGAACACCATCTTCTAAATAAAAAATACTTTAAAAATTTTCAAAAAAATATTTTAATTTAAAATATATTTATTTTTCCTAAAAATATCTTTAATAAATAAATTTAATTAATTATACAAATTACTCAATTCTTTATACTAATTCTATTAATTTTAAAATACAATTAAAAACAACCATCATCATATACCAGATAAGATCGTCATATGATATGTTTGACCTGGACTCTTAAATATTTTGAAACTCTTGTCCTTTACGAAAAGCATGGTACGATCTTGACATTTCCATTCACTGATTTATATCAAATATCTTAAATATTTACATTGACCATCTTCTCCTACCAAGTCATTTAAATATTTTTAGCGTCATCACTCCATCCAACAAAAAGTAAAAAGTTATTTAAATGTTTTGAACATCATCGCTTACTTCTTCTATCAACCATCATAATGAGTGAAATAAATTACAGGTACAAATAAGATTCGAAATATTTCATTTTAACATTATTTTTTTTAATAGTTTAAACGTTTTACTAAATGATTGATAAGTAATTAATTAAAATTAAAATTAAAATAAAAAATAAATAAGTTTAAAAATTTTCATTTTAATATTATTTTTACTATAATTTAAACTTTCTACAAAATGATTCTTACAATAAGATGAATACTCAATTAAAATAAAACAAAATCAAAATTCAAAAAGGTATAAAATGGGTTAATCATATATTTTGTATATTCAAATAAAAATGTAAACATTCATTTGGTTTAGGTGAGTACTCAATTAAGATAAGATAAGTAATCAAGAAAAATTCAAAATTCAAAAAGAAATGGGTTAATCATATATTTTTATATGTTCAAATAAAAATGTAAACATTCATTTGGTTGGCATATTATTATTGATATATTTAATTATTATTAATTATAGAAAACAAAAAATAATAATAATATTTTATCTAAATATTTTTTTAATTATAATAAGGTCATATGTACTTAATTAAATTAAATACTTTTTTAATTACAATAAGGTGATCTGTACTTAATTAAATTAAATTGTACATCATTTTTTTTTAATGAAACATTGATATGAATATTTTTTTTTTATGAATATTTCATTTGAATATCATTTTTTTAATTACAATAAAGTGGGTATTCAATTAAATTAAATTGAATATCATTTTTTTTATATAATTAAACAGTGATATGAATATGAAAAATGAAAATAAGAAAAAAATAAAAATTCAAAAATTCATGAAATGTTTTAATCATACTTTTTTTTTTAATAAATATTGGAAAAGCTAAATCAATTTTCTACATTTTGTTTTTTATGAAATAGTTATATGAATATGTAAAATAAAATAAAATAAATTCAAATAGCCATAAAATGTATTAATCATATTTTTTATATTTCCATAGAAACTTTAAACATTGATTTGGTTGAAAAGTTAGTATTGAAGTGTAATTATCATTAATTATACACATCAATGAAAGAAAAAAAAAAAATCTATGAATATTATAAACATTTTAATTTTTATGCATACTTCCACTTTATCCCTTACCATAATTCAATATTAACTTTGTCAACCCTTCCTCCCAACTTAGTTGCATTTTTGCACAATAGAATCTACTAGGATAAATTAATCAAAACCCTATAAACAAGGATAATGTAAACAAGACAACAATCAACACTAAGGAAAAGGGACAACCAACAATATAACCTTAATAATAATGTTGGGAAAAATCTAATTAAGATCCAGACCAAACCCCTTGGGACCAACAATGTCATAATTGTACCAAGGTGGGTGCAAGCTAATGATGATCTCTCATGACAGGTGTTAACTTGGAGGGATGATTCGAGGTACTTTCACAATGAATTTGAATATGGTGTAAAAAAATGAAATGTAGGGAATTTAATTAGCTCTCCTAATATATAATTTTTATTTATAGAATTTTTCAATGACTATGTGAAATTTGAGTTTTTCTAACAATGGTATGTTATTTTTCATGCAAAATATAATGCATGTGTTTCTTTTAGTACAGATGTTGAGTACCTTAATGGTGACATTTCCTTTTAAAAAATTGAATAATTGTAAAGAACACATTGGTCTAGTCGAGTGTTATTTTTTCAACATCTATAATAATTTTATATATTTTTTAAATTACGAAAATCATTGTATCCTTGAAATTACAAGGCCTCACAATAGTACACGGTGCGAGGGTCTTAACATTATCAAACACAATTTATTTATTTTTTAGATTGTAGTTCTCACTCTACACTAGTGCAATGTATTACTTATTTTAAAAATGGTTAAGGTGATAAAAAGTTATAACAAGAATAAAAGAGGTATGTATTTTAAGATTCTAATACATGCTAAGACAAATATATATTAAAAATAGTATATATATATATATATATATATATATATATATATATATGGATTATGCACAGTCCACTCTATATGTGTTTGTAGTTTCATTGATGACAAATTTGTGTAGCCTATACACAAATAACGACAAAATAGAGTTATTCAGAAAAATGGAGAATTTAATGTAATTGGAACCCAAACCACCAAGAGAGGTATTCAGAAAAAATGGAGGTTTTAATGTATTTGGAGCCCAAACCACCAAAAGAGGTATTCAAGAAAATGGAGGATTTGATGTATTTAGAGCCCAAACCACCAAGTTTGTCACTCTGGACCTATATCTAAGGAAACCAAATCAACAAACACATATGCTAGAAATATCACTCTCGCCCCCAAAAAAAATTGAAATGAAAAGGATGTGCACGCTTTTTAGGAATGCATGCACATTCCTAATAACATGCACTCATTCCTAATAATGTGCATGCACTATTAGGAACACATGCACATTCCTAATGAGTTTTAAACCTTTGAAGGAACATCCCAAATTTTTTGGTTGGGGGATCTTTTCCCCAAACCTCGGACAAGGGGAGCCTAGTCAACGCCCCCCCCCCCTGCCCCCCCAACACCCCCCCTCTAATCCCCCTAGTGCACTTGCATATCATTTCCAAGAAGTTCTTGGAAACAAGAGAAACAATTTCCCCAAAGTCAATTCCCTCTACCTAGGATGAGCTTTGTATTTCTCCACTTTACCTTCTGCATTCAACTTCTTCTTAAACATCCATTTGTTGCCAATGAGATTTCTTCCAATCGAAAAATCCACTAGATCCCAAGCCTCATTCTTGTCTAAGGATGTCATTTATTCAAGCATGGACCTTTTCCATAGTTTTCCATCCTCTGAATCCACTACCTCCCTAATAGTTCTACGATCATCATTAGTAATAGACAAAGAAAAATTTGAATGGAAATCATATGGAATATACCTTTTTGATTGCATTCTTTCCCAAACCGTTCTCCTCAATACTAGAGTATGAGGATCTTCTTCTTTTGATTCCTATTCTTATGTAGATTCGGATTCATTATCCTTCAACTCCAACTCGTATTCTTTGGTTCTTCCTCCCTTGGTAGGACTTCCTGTTTGAGAACATATTTGATTTCTCTATATACCACATCTTGGCTATACACTACCTTCTTATTTTCTGGGTTCCAAATCTTATAACCTTTCATACCATATTTATGTTAGAATGTGCTCGTTTTACCATAGAAAATATCACTATTGTCACCCAACCATAGGCCGAAGCCACCCTCCGAGCACCTTAACCTTGACAGAGAATCATTCAAGAAGTAAACCCTAGTCTAGATAGCCAAACAAAGGGTGGCGCACCTTTCTCCAGGGATAGCGCACCAAACAAGAGTTGATCAGAGAGTCCAAACCATAACCAAGAGATAGTCCAAGCCAAAACCGAAATCTGCTAGTTGCAGCAGCTGCAACAGCAGCTCTCCTCCAAACTTGTGCACAAACTGGCCAACTGCAGTGCGCACAAGTGTTGCTTCTGCAGTTCTGAGAATTCTCTGCTAGAATGAAGACTGGCCTCATGTATTTATACTAAATCTGGCAAACTACCTGGGTTGACTTCTCATTCTAGGTACTAATTCTTTAGTATATATTATTTCCTTTAGACGACTTCTTCTCTTGGAGGCTAATAACCTAATACAAGTCATTCCCTTGAGATGACTTGTCTTCTAGGGTTATTAATCAATCAATTAGGGTTTCTTATTCCTTCCCAGAATATTCTATTCTCGTTAGGTTTACATGTGGAGATAAATACCTCCCGCAGCTACCATAATATCAACACTCCCTCCTAGCTAGGGAGGTATTGAAGGTAATGGTATTGAGTACAAACATACCATTCACCCGGTAGCATCAATATCGTCGTATAGACTATCTCATGATTAGATCATGAGAACCATCATCACTATCAATGTCATCAACTGCATCATCTCTCGAAACCATACTCCATCTGAGTAATCAAACATGATGTTGGATAAGTCACTCACTCCATAGAGTGACACAAGAACCATTCTTATAATCCGGACATATGTCCTAGAAGAATAAATGTCCTGGACCATTTTTCATCTGGGGAATCTCTGTCCATTGATCATCCATCTAGATGATAATCATTTCTAACACTGTTGATAGTCTTCAAGGAAATCGAAACAATATCATTCAATAGAGCACAACTGTGTCTATCCATAGTAGTACACAACTACAATCCAGTGGTACACTACCACACCAAGTAGCACACAGATACTTGATCAGTGACGTATAGTCACAATCAGTGGGACACATCCACCACAGTAGCATACATCTACTGTCTAGAGACATACATTCTCCATAACAATCATCTGATATCAACCTACACAGAAAACATTGTTATGATATAAACTAAATCATCTGGGCCATTCTTCCGCTCACATCTATGAGCTCTGGAAGAGAATCTTCCCTCGGAGTAGAACATCAATGATGGGCTATCTGGACTATTCTTCTCAAGCAAGGAAGAATAACTATCTTGATTTCTGAGCTTGGACCATTCCCTAGCCTGGGCCATTCCTCCGACACTAAACAAAGTGCAACCTGGAGAGAATGAGTCTACCCTAGGGAATGTCTGTCCCTGATTGTTGAACCTGGACCATTCACCTATCTGGGCCATTCCTCCGGCACTAAACAAAGTACAACCTGGAGAGAATGAATCTTCCTAAGGGAATGACTGTCCAGACCATTTCCTAGGGAAATGACTATCCTGCACCAACCTCCAAAATGGACCATTCTTTGAAACTACTCACAACTGTGAGCTTCGAAAGAATGATTGTCCGGCGAGGCGGACTAGTCTTCTTGACCACTACTAATAGTGATCGTCAAGAAGAGAAACTATCCTAGACCATTCCCCATGTTAACCACAATGGGAAATCATTGTCTATGGTACATCAACAATCCATCAAACCATTTTCATTACAAAAATGACTGTTCAATCTAGACCATTTTCCGAACTGGAAAATGCATGTCCGTCAGAAATCTATAACCAATTTCCAAACTAGAAAGGAACTGCTCATCCTGGACCATTTTTCGAACTGAAAAATGACAGTCCATAAGTCAATAACACATCAATGCTCCCTCCCAACCTAGGAGTCATCTCTTCCTTTTTAAATAGGGAAGTTGTCTCCACGAGCTCCAGCTTGAGTACGCAAACGCTTTCATCTTGGACAGAGACTTTACCAAAATGTCTGCTTATCTGCTCATCTGTGGAGATATATATTGGAGAACTACTTTCTCTTTTATGGACTTCATTGCAGAGATTGTAATGCTTGATCTCAATGTACTTCATTCTTTCTGGAACACTGGTTTTCTCTGGAGGCTTCATATAGCTATGATCATTGTAGTATATCATAGTTGAATTCAGCTCCTTTTTTTTCTACTAGCTCATAACATCGTGGCAAGGCTCAAACTAGAACATATCCATGTGGCACTTCTTCTTTCATCATGAAAGTTTGTCATGGATTAGCAATCCATCATCTTGGACTTCTGAGTAACCATTTTGACTTTTATCATAGAATATTTTCACCACGCTTCTGTTGTGCATGAGAATATTTGCACCAAGTTGTTTAATTCCATACAAAATATTCTTTCATCTACATACAAGGGTCTCTTTCTGGTATACCTCAAATCCTTGAGGTTTCTCTACATGTAAATTCCAACCCATGGATATTGCGGATGATATACTGGCTCATGTAGAGGTATGTTTGGTTTACTGGAAAAAGCAATTATCATAGTCTTCTCCCTTTATCTGGGAGAACCTCTAGTTATGGATCTTGCAATGCTTACATTTATAAGTCTTCCATACACTTGTTCTTTATCACAACTTTCAGTATCTTTGCTTGATTTCTTTTAGTGAGTTCATATCAGGCTGGTAGTCTTGTGATTCTCGATACAATGACTGGTTGTTCTGGCTTTTCTTTCTTTCTTGGAATCTTCATGTTCTTCCTCATGTTTTTGTTTAGCTCTTGGGTCCATGGAGTTTCTTATAGATTCCATGCCCTAAAGATTCCAACTTCTTCCTTTCATCATAGGATCATGGATGTGGATGGACAACCAGGGATACTTTAAGGCTTCTTTTCGAAGAAGGCTTGTTTTTGAAGAAGGCTTCGTTTCGAAGAAGGCTTCTTCTAAAGTCAAACTAAACACATACTTAGGGATGATTTTAGGGGCTAAATTTTGCTCGTGGGCTAATTTTCCATGCTTCTTCCAAAAAAAAAGATTTTCTTTTCTAAAATTTATTAGCCCAAATTCTATAGAATAAAATTATCTTACCTTAAAAATAGACCAAATTTTATAGAAGCTATATAAAATCCTTATAAATTTGAATATTTTTACAAAAATATTGCCAACATTTTATAGTTTGCATATTAAGGACTAGTCAAATTCGCCAAGGTTTCTACATTTTGAGATAAATTTCCATCCTTAAAATTCGCCAAGGTGACGTACTTCTTTTCATGGCTGCTACCATGGATATATACTTCACCATATTCAATGGATCATAGGATTAGCTCCATCCTAATCCTTGCTTCATGTATGAGTGCATGTTTTTCTTTTGGAAGTATATAATCGGCTCCCTCCATCTAACATAATCCACACTTTCGTCTGCATCCTTATTGCCTTCTGCAAGGTGTCATAAGTCTTTCTCCAGTTTCCTCTTGATTGTTGACTTATTTCTGTCTTTACTTCTTCTAGGTTTCTTCAAGATTGATTTTGAATTTGGTTTATCCTTCAGTTGTTACTTATGTAATAAATTCCACATGAATTGTTTGATGTACTTCATCCTTTCATGTGTATTGTTTGACTTGTAGTCATAATGATAGAAATCCTTATCTTGTTGTTTCTTCCATGGGTATAGTTTATTTTTGAACATATTATCTTCTAAGAAATAGATATGCAAGATATGTACAGAAAACATGGTATGTACAAGAACTATGAAGAGTATTGTTACCTTGTCTTAGAAGAAGAAGTTTGTTTTATCTTGCTTGGTCTTCTTTGTAGGTTCCTTTTCTTCGGAAACTAATGCTTCGTTTGTCTCCTTCCTTTTCTTTAGCTCAGGACAATGATTCTTGTAGTGACCATACTTTCGACATTTGAAGCATTGTATTTCTGGCATATCTTTCTCTTGATTTGGCTTCTTCCTTGAACCAAACTTCCTTTTGTTCCTGAAATTCTTGAATCTTACTGTGAAGGCTTGATCATCGTACTTATTTTGGGATTTCCCTTTTGCATTGATCCTTGATTCTTCTTGAGCACAGCAAGTCCAAAGTTCTTCAAATGTAGGATACTCCTTCCTTGTGTTCATGCTTGCGGCAAATGCATCCCATGTCTTGGGAAGACCATTGAGTACTATGTTTACCAATTCCTTCTCTGAAATGATCTCTTCAATAGCTTGTAGTTGATCTCTTAACTAAGAGATTCTCACAAAGTATGATGTTATGCTATCATCATCATTCATATTCATGTCATAGAGCCCATTCTTCAGACTCATTACTTTTCCAATGTTTCTGACTGAGAAGAGGTTTGTTAGGGCATCGTACATCTTCTTAGACGAATCAAGATGGGAGATGTAGGGTATAAAGTGGTCTTTTATAGAGTCCACTATGATACTCATGGCATTGATATCACTGTCTTTGAAAATCTCCATAACTGCAATGTTCTATGGTTCCTTCTCTTCTCCTTTGTCAAACTATGGTTCCACGATCTTTCCTTTCACGATATCCAACACTTTATTCTTGGCAAGGATGAGGTCAATTCTTGTCTTCTACGTTCTAAAGTTAGAAGCCCCGTCTAACTTGTTTTATGAATTCATAGAGTAATTCATGGCTTCTTTGACTTGGTCAACCCTAGATTTGACCAAAGACTCAAACTTAACGTCTTGGCTTACTGAGAGTATCAGGAGATGCGCTAGGCTAGGGTGCACTGCTCTATCCGGAAATTATGTCAATCCCTTTACTTAAGGTGCCTCAGCGAGAGGGTTAAGGTTTCTGCAACTGCACCTGCTAGTAACCCTAGCAGTAGTGGTTTAGTAACTACTTCTGCTAGAAACCCTAGTGACAGTTCTTCAACAAGCTTAGTATCCTTATGGCTATGCTCCCTTCCAATGGTTAGACTGAATGAAGGAGGTGTAAGCCCATAACCTGTTAGAATGTGCTCATTTTACCATAGAAAATATCACTATTTTCACCCAACCATAGGTCGAAGCCACCCTCCGAGCACCTTAACCTTGACAGAGAATCATTCTGGAAGTAAACCCTAGGATAGATAGCCAAACAAAGGGTGGCACACCTTTCTCCAAGGATAGTGCACCAAGCAAGAGTTGATCAGAGACTCCAAACCATAACCAAGAGATAGTCCAAGCCAAAATCAAAATCTGCTAGCTGTAGCAGCTGCAACGATAGCTCTCCTCCAAACTTGCGCACAAACTGGCCAACTGCAATGCGCACAAGTGTTTCTTTTGCAGTTCTGTGAATGCCCTGCCAGAATGAAGACTGGCCTCCTATCTTTATACTAAATCTGGCAAACTGCCTGGGCCGACTTCTCATTCTGGGTACTAATTCTTTAGTATATATTATTTCCTTTAGCCGACTTCTTCTCTTGGAGGCTAATAACCTAATACAAGTCATTCCCTTGAGCCAATTTGTCTTCTAAGGTTATTAACCAATCAATTAGGGTTTCTTCTTTCTTCCCAGAATATTCTATTCTCGTTAGGTTTACATGTGGAGGTAAATACCTCCTGCAACTACCATAATATCAACACTTTATACCCAAAAAATATACACTTTTCATCCTTTTTATCTAGGTTACTCATGTTTTTCTTTGGAATGTAAACATAGGAATCACAACCAAATACCCTGAGATGTGTAAGAGAAGGTTTCTTACCATTCCATACCTCATGTGGAGTCTTTTAATGCAACGTTGATGATGGTGATTGATTGACCAGGTAACATGTTATACACATTGCCTCTGCCCAAAATTCTTGTCCTAACACAACATCATTGAGCATGCACCTTGCTTTTTCCATCAACATCATGTTCATCCTTTCTGCAACTCAATTATGTTGAGATGTGTATGGAGTATTCTTCTGTCTTTCTATATCACACTTATTACGTAATTCTTTGAATTCATTTCCGCATAATTTTTCACCATTATCCATCCTCAACACCTTAATTCTCTTCTCTATCTGATTCTCCATGAGAGCCTCAAACTCTTTGAATTTGTTAAAGACTTCATATCTCTTCCTAAGGAAATAAATCCATGTATTCCTCAATAAGTCATCTATAAATGAGACATAGTACATAGATTGTCCCATTGATGGAACCAACATAGCTCCAAACAAATCACTGTGCACCAACTGTAAAATTCTATCTACCCTCATTGCACTAGAGGGGAATCTTACCCAATTTTGTTTCCCATATACGCTATGTTCACAGAAATAAAAATCAAGAGATCAGTTGGTCATACCTTTAAACATACCTTTACCATGTAGTAATCGAACACCCTTCTCTCCAATATGCTCCAGTCTTTTATGCCACAACATAGTCTTTTCTCCAAAGACTATAAGAGAATTTTCTTCTTAAGCTCCAATATCAAGAACAACAGAATTTTTACACTCGTCACTAATAGTGATTCCATGTAGCTTATACATATTTCCAAACAAAACTCCCTTCAACAACACCGTCACTCCTCAAACCATCTTATAGGTTCCCTTTTCAAACACTATTTTTACACCTACATCGTCCATCTTTCTTACATCAATCAAATTTCTGGCCAATCCTGGGATGTACAAAACACCAAGGAGTGTTATAATCCTTCCATCCATATGATTTTTGTTGTCAATTCATCTCCTCGGAAAACGTCACCTCCATCATACCTTTCATATTCATAGAACCACTCCCTGTGGGGACTCATATGAAAGGATACACCCGAGTCAACCATCCATGCCTCGTGATCTTCATGCCTGCTTGAAGAAGCCAAGTACACATCCCCTCTGTCACACACCTCTAATTCCATTCACAATATGATTTTTTTTCATCATAATTGTCTCATATATGCCTATTAATTTATTTTATTACTACCCTTATGTTTTCCTTGTTTACATTTGACATAAATCAAATTTTTTTACGATAGTATCATTATTCTTTCATCATTTTACTATGACCAAGAAACCATAGAGGCTAAATATTACATAGTTTGTTCCTTCCAACTTCTTAAATACTTATTTAAAGTATCTTGTACCATAAGACATTTGAATTAAATACTCAACACTTATTGATTCGGTCCTTCACTATACATAGCATTTATACATGTTAATTTAAGTCGCATTCTACTAAGACTATTTACGATAGGTGCTTGATAAACATATATATAATTGTTTTTACTAGCAAGGACTAAGTTTCGTAATATACTCGTTATTTATAAGTCCTTATTATAGCGAACATGAAAAAACGCCATGTATAAGGGGTAATATGGCATATTTTTTAATGGATTAAAGCACCCCACGGTTATACGTTCACCATTCAGCACTTTTAACATTGTTTAGGGATTGTTAATACAACACTCTAGTTGTATATCACCATATACAGGTCAATGTAATTAGGAGTGTTCTAATCCTTCCAATCCTGGGATGTACAGAACACCAAGGAGTGTTCTAATCCTTCCATCCTATGATTTATGTTGTCAATTCATATCCTAGGAAAACATCACCTCCATCATGCCTTTCATATTCATAGAACCACTCCCTGTGAGGAGTCATATGAAAGGATACACCCGAGTCAACCATCCATGCCTCATGATATTCATGTCTGCTTGAAGAATCCAAGTACACATCCCTTCTGTCACACACCTCTAATTCCATATATATATATATATATATATATATATATATATATATATATATCATAATAACCTAATGATTTTTTGTCGTCATAATTGTCTCATGTATGCCTATTAATTTATTTTATTACTACCCTTATGTTTTCCTTGTTTACATTTGACATAAATCAAATTGTTTTACGATAGTCTCATTATTCCTTCATCATTTTACTATGAACGAGAAGCCATAGAGGCTAAATATTACATAGTTTGTTCCTTCCAACTTCTTAAATACTTATTTAAAGTATCTTGTATCATAAGACATTTGAATTAAAGACTTAACACTTATTGATTTGGTCCTTCACTATACATAGCATTTATACATGTTAACTTAAGTCTCATTCTACTAAGACTATTTATGATGGGTGCTTGATAGACATATATATAAAAAAATTTACTAGCAAGGACTAAGTTTTATAATATACTTGTTATTTATAAGTCATTATTATAGTGAACATGACAAAACTCCATGTACAAGGGGTTGTATGGAAGATTTTTTAATGGATTAAAGAACCCCACAGTTATACGTTCACCATTTGACACTTTTAACATTGTTTAGGGATTTTTAATACAACACTCTAGTCGTATCTCACCATATACATGTCAATGTAATTAGGCACACATTTTTGTATTACGTATCAATGTTGAGGTAAACATTTACAATATGTTTTTCATTGTAACTATGGTATTATTTGCATCCCGATGTATATTACATGGCATACAAAGGAAATCTCTTAATTAAAGGGGATTGATTATGGAGTTTCGAGAGATATAATATTGTGTTATGGTACAGTTTCTTATTGAAAATATTACCATCTTTTTATTCATTAAACATAGTGTAATACGGAGCATTTACCATGCATCGTTCTTGCATGTGCCACCTGTATGGTTTACCATCTCGGGGAAATTTCAATGGCAATTTTCCTAAGGGAACTTATGTGTCGTGTGATTATACTCACAAGTGTTAGGGTGTTGGATGCAAGCCTAGTCTTGAGGGAAAAGCATGCCATGGGAGGCATATGCGCATGCAGAAGAAGCAACACGTGTAAGGCAGATGTGTATGTAGGAAAAGAAGCACGTGCAAGATATATGTGCATGCATGAGAGGAAAGCATGTGAGGCACGCATGCAAGGAGACATAGACATGATAGGGTTAGGGTTTTGGTAAGAAGATGTAATGGCTAGTAGGCTAAAAACATGTATAAGTAGGAACCTAGGAGGTCTAGGTCGGAGGTAGTAGGGGAGGGGTCATTTGGGTTCTTCGGTTTGGAGTTGGATGTCATGTTGTTGTTCATTGTTACCATGTTGTAAGAGGACTCAATGTCTATAGAATCCAATCTATTTTTGTAAGTTGTTGAGCTGAGGAGAGGAAATAAGGTAGATCTTGAGGGTTAGATCACAAGCTGAGGAGCCTGGTGTGATCTAATATGCCTCATTGTAGATCTCGACCTATTTTGATGGAGAGTTGTAACGCACAAAGTGTTGTAGTTTTGGAACCATAATAATAAAAGAGCAAAGCAACCAAATCTTTGTGGATGTAACCTAGGGGGAGTGAACCACGGTAGATCATATGTTATGTGATTGAATGTTATGTATCTCTTTTGTTGTTAATGGTTAGATGTTAAACAAATGTGTGAATGACTAGATAGATATGTTACTTTAAATGTATGAACAAGAATGATAGGGTATCCTTGATAAGATGAATGTTAAAGTGATAAATGAAGACTACAGAGTTTAATTGTATATCCCCACTCATTTCCCAAGCTACAAGCACCTGAGTGTTGCAGCCACCCATAAGAACTATCTCGGGTGAGACTGCGCAGTGCATCCTTTGAGTTGTGTTACCTTCTAGTTTACCAGGAGGGATGATAGTTTTAGGGGGATTTTGTTGGAAACCATAGTAGATCTAAACCTAGGTCAGCCCAAGAATGGTAGCAAGAGTGAACTATAGCCAACAAATGGTTATGTTTCCGGTTGGAACAGAATGGGATTGAGTGAATGAGATCTTCTGAAGAAGCATAAAAATAATGTCAGATATGGTGACAAAACATTAAAAGAATGAGAATATAAAAGGGATGTTGAGACTATGGAACCCAACGAAGGAAAATATTGAGAGTTGGTTGAAAACAAAGGAGCTGTAATTTTCGCAGAAAGATAACAGAAACTCGAAGTTAACACCGTGTAAATATTTGGACAAGTACGTATTTAGCGACTTGCATGAAGTATTTTTCTGTGATTTCCTGCATGTGTTGTAGGAGTGGATATTGAGGTTAAAATACAACCACCCTACAAATTGGATCAGACAACTAGAGTGGAATCCTATGGAGATCGTGCAGTTACAACAAGTTGACAATAAATTTACGCGCGCAGTAGATTTCTGGTTAGACAACATTGTTGCAGGATTTATCACAAAAATTGCAGTAGATACTGTGAAATCTTACAGCACAGCACAGCAAGAGTTCTTGAAGGGACCTCAAGGTAGGTATATCATGTCGATGTATACTTCCATTAAGATGTTATTGTATAAAAAAGGTGTAATGACAATGGACGTAGACAACTAAACTTCCCAACGTGCATGGGGGAAGGGGGGAAGCACTGACAAGAGACGAAGAAATGGAGGAAGAAATGGATAAAGGAAATAAGGAGGAGGCCTTGGATCCAATCATGATGGAGGAAGACCAGATCAAGCAGATCATGGAAACACCTGGAAGAATGTGCAGTGGAGTACCCTACCAATATAAGATGAACAATAAGAAAAGAGCCATAGCCGCGAGAGAAGGCTTTCAAATGATGAAGAAGAGGTAGAGGATCTCCAAGGTGTGGATCAGATTGAGGAAATTCTGCGCACGACATATGAAATTAAGAAAAGAGGTCCAAGAGAAGAAACCGGAGGCAGAAATCCTATCCATATCAATGTCAGTGTGAAACCCATAAACCCATGTTCGACTAATACACCAAAAATAACACCATTGTTTAGACAACCGAATTTTAGTGGAAGAAACACAGCAAGAAGTACATCTACATAGGGAGCAACAAATGGGGGATCCAATTTAGCAAGTATTAGTCAAGGATCTACACCACGTGGAGGTATTAGTTCAATAATCAGGATGGCAGGACATGATCCCACCATGAGGTTACCAGAATTCAAGGGAGAGGCATCGGAGGACCCTGAGAAGAACTTGTTCATCTGTGAAAAGATCTGGGAAGAAAAGTAGATCAAATATGAGGATACCAAAGTTGCACAATTAGCCATCATGCTAAGAGACTTCACAATGGATTGATACATGAACTTAGCTGCAAACAGTCCACCAAGAGAAACCAGAATGATTATGGATATCAAGAAACTATTGATAAATGAATTCCAGAAGCCTATCTCAGAGGATCAATACATGAATGAGTTGATAGAGATCAGACAGAAACCAAGAGAAACTGTCTGGGAGATAGACCAGAGATTCAAACAATTGAAGGGAAAGCTCCAGTATGTCATGACATATAGGCAACATAAGCATATATTTGTGAATTCACTACTACTGCACTTGAAATACCCTTTGAGACAACAGAAGTTTTTGACCCAGGCAGAGGCTCTATAGGAAACCTTGCAACTAGAAAAGAACCAATGTCAGAAGATAGATCCAGCAATAGAGGAGCTCAAGGAGGACCTGAAGAATCTAACATTTCAATTAAACCATAACAAGATTAAGGACAAAAGAGAATTTGTTTGGTGTACCACATGTAGGACAAAAGGACACCATAAGAATGAATGCCCTACATTCGCGCATTACATGGAAAAGGGACTGCCAAACCCTTTACCGACAGGAGGACTATGGTGTGAGATCTGTAAGACACGGGTCCATGATCCATATCATTGTCCAATGATGCAAAAATACCAGAGAGTGCCTAAGAGTTCATTTTGCAACTTTTTCAAGTCAGTAGGCCACCATGACAAAGATTGCATGACAATGGAGATGATGAGGGAAAGAACATCAGACACCTATAGGGTGCAGGTAGAGATGATGACAGAGAAAGATGCACCACATTTTAACCAAGTACCAACCCCATATAACATTGCGTAGCTACAATACAATACTACACAACCACAATATAATCCTGCGCAGTATAACCAGGTGCCCGGATACAATGCACTGCGAGGAGATCGAGTTGGCTACAGAGGTGGAGGACAAGGTAGAGGAGGATTTGGAAGAGGAAGAGGACCAATGGTATGCCATAAATTTCAACAATCAGTACACTGTGCAAGATAATGTACACTTCCACCTGCGACATGTATGTATTGTCGCACATTTGACCATGACACAGAAGATTGTCCGACACTATTGGGGAAGATCCAGGAAAAGAGAAATCAGAACAATTAGAATGTTCAATGGATTTCTACAGAAGCGACGGATGATGGAAGAAATATCAACATATTTATGCACAGAGGAGCTAAGATAGGAGATGACGCAGTAAGACAAGATCCAGCACAACACCAATGGGTGAAGAAGATTGTCGAATCACAGAAGCAGTTTGATGCGCAGAACGAAAAGGAGATATTCAAGAAATCTAGACAAGAATTCTTGAAGCTAGACATTGCATCTACATCAACTTCACAACACATAGAGGACTTACCAACGTACGAGATGCCTTCATCGTTGGATCATACTAATGAAGTGCAACCTCTAGGACAAGTAGGTACCATAAAGGCTTTTCTGCAATCTTGTGTTAAGCTACTAAATGATCCATCATATGTTAAAGTGTTACAAAATATGTTAGAAAGATGTAACACAAATGTAGAGGGAAATCTAGAGAAGAAAACAGTTAATCATCTGCATACAAGGAAAAGAATAAGCAGAGAGTTCAGACTGAACACCAACATTGGAGATTTCAACATGGGGGATATTATATTGGATTTAGGCTCCGAAGTGAATGTACTACCCAAGAATACATGGAAATGTATGGGAGAGCCCACATTAGGATATTCACCTATTCAATTGAAACTAGAAAATCAACACGGGGTTCTTCCAATTGGGAGGCTAAAGGGTGTGACAGTAGATCTGGATGGAGTGTGCACCAAAGTCGATTTCAAAGTGATAGAAATAGTGGATGGAACAACACCTTATCCAACATTGCTTGGCTTCGATTGGGCATTTGAAAATCAGGCCATAATCAATCTGAATATGAGGAAGATGAAATTCGAGTTAGGAGAGTACAAATTTGTTGCGCCACTAGATCCATCATAAGGAGAAAGGTTTGTAGAACCCACTTGTTTAGACCTGGAAGAAATTAACTAGTTATACATAACCACTGCACGAGAAGAAGATTATGTGAATCCAACTACAGATGGGGTACTTAGTTGGAGAAGTATCATGTCATGCGTGTTAGACTCAGATACAAGGTTGGAGAATTGGCAGCAGAGATTACATGAAGTCTCCACAAGAAGGTGCACAAGAATAGACCGTGTAGTAAGATGGGTAGGTACAAAGATAAGAGAACCTCCTAAATTTCATGGGGTGAATGACTTAGAATAATTCCTAACAATACATGAAGATGAAGTGTTATAAAATAAGAGGCTCTTAGCTCTGGATATAGCACTCAAGGAAACACCTGCAAGATGGTGGGGTACGCACAAAGGGACAATCAAGGACTGGTACCAATATAAACAATTACTGTGCATTATATTTGGCACAGAACAGGGAAGAAATAAATTGCAGAGATATGACGGACATGGGACACCAACCGAACACTTGGAGAAGTGAAAAAACACTATGGAGAATGACACCACCAGAGAAATGGCCTCGCCACTTTATTCACACATTGGAAGGAATTCTAGAAAACTGGTATGTAGACTAGGAATTGGGCAGAGGCACTACGGAATGGACAACATTACAACAAAATTTTATAGTCACTTTATCATTTGAAAATGAGAACCCCAACATGGATTCATCACTCAAACAAATTATAGGGGCAATATTCATTCAAGAACTAGAGGTTGAACTTATAACGAAGTACGAACAACAGAATAGACGAATAGTGAAAGAACTATTGGCATGCTACCATGTGCAGGAAGAAGCACCAGATGAAGATGATCCACGCAATATTCAAATTATAGAAGTTGAAGGAGAAAGGGAGGTGGAAGGTCCATCTCTCAAATTAGAAGTATTTGTTGTGCCAATCAAGGTGAAGAAAGTAAATATTGGGACAAATTATAATCCCAAAATGGCTAGCATTGGAGATTACTAGGATGAACAAATAGTAGAAAGAATAACAGAGTTGTTGCGCGAGTATAGTGGTTTGTTCCCAAAAACCTTTACAGAGATGAAAGGCATAGCAGGAGATCTAGGAGAGATGGAGATACCTCACAAACCTGAAGCTAGATCATTCATACAACGACCATATAGAATGAACCCAATATATAAGCGAAAAGTAAAACCAAAAATTGACAGAATGTTGGAGGTTTGAATCATAGAACCAGTGGAGGAATCTGAATGGGTAAGCCCTATGGTAGTTCAGAAAAAGAAGCAGGGAGGGATAAGGATCTGTGTAGATCTTAAGAAATTGAATGATGCTTTCCTACATGACCCTTTCCCCACCCCTTTCACAGATGAGGTATTAGAGAATGTAGGAGGCCAAGAAGCATACTCATTCACAGATGGATTATTAGGCTACCATCAGATCAATATATCCCCAGAAGACAGGTACAAGACCACATTTTCCACAGAATGGGGATCCTACCAGTGCACAGTCATGCCTTTTGGAATGAAGTATGCACCAACAATATTCTCAAGAGTAGTCATAATTGCATTCAAAGAATTCATACATCAGCTTTTATAAGTATATCTGGATGATTGGAAAGTCTACAGTCTGTTGAAGTATCATGTATAGGTATTAAGGTTGATGTTGGAAAGATGCAGGCAGTGTCAAATATCATTAAATATAAAGAAGTGCATCTTTGGGACACCTTCTGGGATACTATTGGACCATATAGTGTGCAAACAAGACTTGCTAGTAGATCCTGCCAAGATTGCAGTAATTGTCAATTTACCACCACCAAAATCAATACGTCGATTGAGAGCAAAATTGGGACACACAGGATATTATAGGAAATTCATAAAAGGGTATGCGCAGATCACGACGCCGATGGAGAAAATGTTGAGGAAAGATAGTAAATTTCAGTGGAATGAGGACTGTCAACGAGGATTGGACACTCTAAAAGACAATATGGTAACAACACTAATACTAGTATTCCCATATTGGGAAAAGACATTTCATGTGCATGTAAATGCATCAACCATAGCACTTGGAGCTATTATGGCGCATCCAAAAGTGGGAGAGTTAGACCATCCTATAACATTTGCAAGCAGAAAATTGTCAGAGTCAGAGAAAAACTACAATACTACAAAAAGAGAAGGCTTAGCAATAGTATATGCACTCCATAAGTTCAGACACTATCTACTTGGGAAACACTTTAAAATGTTCACAGATCATTCTACCCTCAAATACCTAGTCAATAATCCAGTGTTGGGGGGGAGAATTTGTAGATGGTTACTGATGTTTTAGGAATTTGACTTTGAAGTGATAGTCAAACCAGGGAAGTTGAATGTAGGACTTGATCACCTTTCAAGGATCACCAATGGAGAGGAACCTACAAATTTAGAGGACAACTTCCCTGATGCACAGTTATTTTCAGTCCAAGTAGCTAATGAATATTTTGCTGACATCATTCAGTACTTGAGTACAGGGAACGCGCCACAAGAATTCAACATTGCACAGAAGAAAAATCTGGCAATCATAGCTGCAGACTATCAATTGATTGCATGACACTTATACAAGATGGGTGCAGACTGCATTTTGAGAAGATATGTACTAAAACATGAGAGGTCTAGGATTCTAGTAGAGGCCCATGAGGGAATAGTTGAAGGACATTATGCAGGAAAAGCTACCGCACAGAAGGTATTGCGTGCAAGACTATGGTGGCCAACCATCCACAGAGATGCAAAGGACTATTGTCAGAGATGTGATTTATGTTAGAGGGTTGGAAAACCTAATAGACGAGATGAGATTCCCCTGAGACCACAACTAACCTTGCAAGTATTCGAAAAATGGGCAACAGATTTTGTGGGACCAATTAATCCACCAGCAAAGAGGTCAGGAGCAAGGTATATCATTACTACGATAGAGTACTTAACGAGATGGGGAGAAGCAGCACCAGTAAAAGATTGCAGGGAAAAGACAACAACACACTTCCTATTTGAGCTAGTGATCACTAGATTTGGATGCCCAAGGATTTTGATGAGTGACCAAGGCACTCACTTCATCAATAGTACTATCAAGGATACGACTGAGGAGTTTGAAGTCTATCATCAAAAGAGTACACTATATCACCCTCAAGCAAATGGAACAATGGAATCCTTTAACAAGATCCTAGAAAATGCATTGACAAATATCTCCAATGTCAGCAGGGACGATTGGGACTTGAAGATACCAGCAGTATTATGGGCATACAGGACTACATGCAAAAAGTTAACAGGGCACACACCATTCAAGTTAGTGTATGGACAAGAAGTAGTGGTACCATTAGAATTTTTGGTACCTAGTATACACGTAGCAGCAATCACCGACATGACAGAACGAGGCGCAGTACAAGAAAGGCTAAGTTAGCTAATGGTGTTGGATGAAGATAGGATTCTAGCAGGATTTCACCAGGAAGTACAGAAAGCAAGGGACAAATCTTGGCATGCAGACATATTAAAAGGAAGAGTTTCAAGGAGGGAGACCTAGTCTTGGTGTATGACAGTAAATTTCGTCAGCACTCAGGAAAATTCAGAATGCATTGGTTGAGACCATATGAACTAAAGATCATCACAAATGTGAGAGTTGTACAGTTGAAATACTTAGGAGGTACAGAACTAAGAGGAATGATCAATGGGAGTCGACTGAAACTATATAGGGACAGTCAGCCTCCTAGTGCTTAGAAAGGTACCACGCAGCAAGAAAATATGTATATAGTGTATTATAGTAGAAGTAAGGGAGGGAAGATGAGAAAACAAATAAAAAGAAGAAAATCCATAAAAAGTAAAAATGATAAAAAATAAATAAATACATGGAGGGCCTTGAAATAATAGAACTAGGCAAATGGAACAGGGCGCTTCAAGAAAACCAGGGTTCGAAAACGCGACACGCAGAAGAGAATTTAACAGGTACAAAGGTACAATGCGCAGAAAAGACAACAAAAAAGTGAAAAAGCGACAATTATCAGTGCGACACAGCTATCACTTCCCCGTCCCGCTATAAAGTCGAAAGAGAGAGGAAACCGACCCATTGTGTTATTTTCTAAGAAGAAAAACACCGAGTCAAGCGGAAGAGTGATAGAGTGCAAATTTTCACTACCATCTATCGAGTTGAGATCATGTAGTTTGGATTTCACCACCATGTCACCACCGAGGGTTGGAGCACCAAGCAGAACCGAATGAAACACACGGAGTAGCACACGGGTACCACAAACCAGAACCAGCGAGATGCCCACAGTGGTGGATGTGGACGAAATCCACACACCGGAGTACGAGAAAACCACATTACATGTGGAGGAGGAGCAGGAACCCGCATAGGATCCCGAGCAACCGATAGAGGACACGTCCAGGGGAAAAGGGCAGGAAGTAGAACCAGCCATGGATTCCACGCAGTAGGGCCTAGAGTAGGAACCAAAGCCAGAAACAAATCAAGAGGGTGGGGTATCATCCCCACAAGGGAAAAACAAGTTGAGAGCATAAAGTAGTGCACATGGCATACAATGCACACATGAAGAACTAAGTATAGTAATGTCGAAAATTCCCAACGAAGTGAAAACCGGGGATAACATGGTAGGAGGAGTCGATAACCTTAAATAGTCCAACCATGAGGTCTCTGGCGCCACAAAGTTCCCATATTTGGTAGCGCAGAGCTACCTATAGAGCAGGGGAGAGGGCCCATCAGGCGCGCCACTGTTGGAGTCTGCATAGTGGATCCTGGGACTGTACAACACCGGCATCATGAAATTATTAGACATACTGCACTTCAGGCACAGGAAACACATAAACGAATGTGTTAAACAGTTGTTAGCCAGGGTGCATAGAGGCATCTTATGGATGGATAGGCCAGTGTCAATAAACACTGACCTCATCGCAAAGATTATAGGGATACCCACATATGGGGAGAAGCTGGAGAAATACCTAGAAGACAAGACTAAGGAAAAATCCATCTCAGATGAGATCAAAGCAAAGTATGGCACAGAGAGGGATAACAAAGGTATCAAGATCAATGACATCAATGATCCTGTGACACGATTTGCAACTAGATTTCTAGGTTGCAAATTAATGCGCAAGTGCCTAAAAGAATAAGTGCTCGCAGAAGTAGTAGAATCTACGATGCAGTGCGCAAAGGGGGGCTCAATGAGCTGGGCCCCTTACCTACTGAACTCATTCCTTGAATACTGCAAGGACGCACAAGACTGGGGCTCTGAGTTCCACTACTCATGGTTACTCATCCTCATTTCACTTATGGGGTGGCATGAACCTACATACACGATGTTCCTACCAAGGACAGGAAAATGTGGCGCAACATGCTACACGTCGTTGTGAAGCACGTCATATCCCAAGGTAAATAAAGTTAACAATGACATGTTCGTGTAGTACTTAACAGAGATCCAAAACAGCTTGGCAGATACATGGAGGATCTCACCAGAAACTGTCCAAGAGTATGGACAAATAGCAAATTTTTGGGCATCACGTCACAACATGTGGCTACAGGAAAAGAAGGACCCAACCAAGTAGTGGTTCCAGATAAAGTATTGTGTGATGAAGCAGGACATCCACATGGAGGTCCAAGAGTGGCCTGAGGAGTGGAAAGTGCTAGAGATTCCAAGAGCAATGCCAACAGTACAAATCGAGATGCAGGGTAGCACAGTCCCCGCGTAGAAAATAGGCAAGAATGGCACTAGCCAGAAAAAGGAAACAACAATAGGTACAGTGAGGGAAAGCAACTCAATTTAGAAGAAAACTAGGACACAAAAGAAGTCACAGCATGGTTCTACACAAGGTCCACAGGCTATAGAGCAGGCACCGGGAGGACCGACAGGACAGGTGAGTGTAGAGGAAGTGCAGATGGAGGTACAAGATGTAGCCATGGATGAAGAATTTTAGCAGGTTACCGACATGGATACACGGATGCCAGAAGCATCTGAACAACCAGAGGCCCAAAGGAAGAGAACATGGGAGAAAGCAAGTGGTGATAGGAAGAAAGAAAAGGCCCACACAAAACAAATGGAAACATCACTGACAACAAATGATGTAGAGTTGATAGCCACGATAGTAGAAGACCGACTGTCAGAAGTATGGGAAAATGCGGAAAACCATCGGGCTTCAATTTTGGAATAGGTACAGAAGGTAAAAAATGCGCTAGAACAATTGAGGATCAAGGCAGAACTGTTGGAGAAGAGTGGCCAGCTAAGGACACAACTATTAGAGGATGGAAGCCTACAAGAGCTGCAAGGAAAGGAAGAAAAATTGCATACAGCAATGGAAAATGTCAAGTAGCGACAGAGGACAATGTCACTGCCAGAGAAGATCAAGACGGTCGCAGAAATGAAGAACCTTCAGGCAGAAGAAAAAGCAATGCAGGCAAAGAAGATTGCACGACAGGCTCAGTTGGTCGTGGAAATCAACACAGCAAAAGTGCACCTCGAATAGATAGGTTTGGAAGGGGGTGAGATCCTATGACCACCATTCACTGCACAGGTGGTCAAAGCCATGTCAGCAAAGAGAAGTCAGGCTCAAGGGCAGTGCCAACAGATAGTAGATATGTACGAAGCGTTGGCATAAGCAGTGACAGACACTGGAGTTAGGAAATGACTCGAGACGAGTCACGATGTCAGTGTTGGGGGAATGTTGGGCGCAGACTAGTTTTGAGAGAAAATCACGACGTGGGAGGCAGATGCACATGCAGAAGAAGAAGCACGTGTAAGGAAGACACATATGCAGGAAAAGCAACACGTGAAAGACAGACGTGCATGCAGGAGAGGAAACCATGTGAGGTGCGTATTCAAGGAGAACTAGCCATGATAGGGTTAGGGTTTTGGTAAGAAGATGTAATGGCTAGTAAGCCAAAAACATGTATAAATAGGTACCTAGGAGGTATAGGTCGTAGGTAGTTGGGGATGGGTCATTCGGGTTCTTCGGTTTGGATTTGGATGTCATGTTGTTGGTCATTGTTACCATGTTGTAAGAGGACTGAATGTCTGTCTAATCTGATCTATTTTTGTAAGTTGTTGAGCTGAGGAGAGGAAATAAGGGAGATATTGAGGGTTAAATCACATGATTAAGAGCCTGGTGTGATCTATTCCACCTCATTGTAGATCTTGACCTGTTATGATGGAGAGTTGTAACGTGTGAGGCATTGTAGTTTTGGAACTGTTATCGCACGGTTTGTAGGATAGTTCCAATGGCTTGAGTCAGGGCTTGAAACCGGCGTAACAGGAGCTTCCCCACCCACTGTCACCTCGATGGGGGGCTCTTTCTATTTAGG
>JZKD02S1612958.1:84463-125950 GCA_000966675.3 Picea glauca | reverse complement strand
TATATATATATATATATAATTTAGGTTTCCAACACATATTTTTTATTTTAATTATTTCATAAATTACTTTATATTTTCAATTTTAATTTCATTCTTATTTTTATTTTTAATTTAAAATATTCATTATTTTCATTTTTTTTAAATCATTGTTTTTTCTAGTTTTCTCTAGTTTTGTAATTTTAAGCCCAAAACAGAAAAAAAAGGTGTTGTAGGTAGTACCACGTTTTTATTTGAGTGTTGATTTTGAGATTTTGGTTTACATCGACATCAGTTGTCAAGGATCAAACAAGTTTTAATTTTAACCTTAAAATAAAAAAAAGGGAGTATTACTAGCAACACCACTTTTTGATTTGGGAATCGATTTTAAGACTTTCTTTACTTTCATTATCATTTAATATTGGAGTAATTCCATTAGAACTTGGAATGATTTATAAAAGCATCATATTTATTACATAGTTAAACTCTATATACATAATATATTTTGAGTGTAAGCTTATATTTTGTAAAAATGTTTCAGTCTTCCTCTTTGTAAAAGAAAAGATCATTTTCATGTAGTTATGAAACACCACTTTCATGTAATAAGGGATTCATCATTCTATTAATAACTTTGATCTTATAATTAGGGTTTATCTTTCATTTTGTATAAATAGGGATTCTCACATCTTTTGTAACTTTTTACTTTAAGAATAAAAAATGTTTTCAGTAGAGAATTCTTACTCATACATCTAGTTTATATGTGCAATTTACTTGGGTGTGTAGGTAACCCCAAATATATATTTTTTATATTTTACCATTTATTTTTGTCATTTAAACTTTACTTCTATCACATTTCTGGTTGTTGTCTTTACTTACTTCCGTAATTTGTAATAATAGTGTCATTTCATCCCCAAACATTCCAAGTGGGTGTGAGAGCTCTCGTTTGATATTTTGATAAAAAAATTAAGAAAGGATGTTGATTAACAAGAATACCAAGGGATGGAACATCAATGTAAAAAGCTATCAAAACAAATATGGACCAAAGGAGAATTAGATGATATGCTCATAAAATTTTCTAAGGATGTTAGGATAATTATGATGTGAAGATGTAAAAATCCTCTATAGAATAAAGTAATTTTACGTATCAGTGAGAGAAGCCTTTGGTAGGATGAAATTAATATTGGGAAAATATTTATTAATTTATTAATTATTATAATTTTCAAATGAAGATTTTGTAATATGATTTTGGAGGTGAATTTGAAGTTCACATATAGATAAGTGAAATAAAACTGGTATTTTGAGTTTGGGATAGTCATATGTAGGAAGATAATTTAGACATCGTCCTTTAATTCCTAGAAGGGTTGACATATACAAAGGGATAATTATGGATCATCACATCATATTGGATATTTCAAAAGGTTCATTGATGTAATAACCTAAATAGACAATTGAAATTGGGATGAACCTTATAATATACAACGTATGTACATGTTCCAAATACATAATTTCATTGAATAATGCACGTACACGATTTGAGAATTATAATCTAATGAAATAATTCCTCCTGACTTGATGTGAGATATTTATATATCAAACTTAAGGTAAAAAATTAGAACAAGGTAAGATATTTGAATTTGATTCTTTAGGTAAATCCGTTGTTGTAGCTAAGAGAAAAGAAAGCCATGTTGAAGTTTGTTACCCCCCCATGCCTAGGGGTAACTGGAGGAGATCATGTCTCAAGGCCCGCAATGGAGAACATGATCTACACCATGATGATGATAATCAACATGTCCACATATGGAAACCCAACAACCCCCCTTATTTTCCTCCCAGCACAGATCAACCAAGGCTCATCACATTCAAGTAACCCAGAGTATGGGAGATGGTAAGCTATCGTCACCATGTGGTATGTTAGTCCTTATTTCATGCAAAGTATTGTGCTTAATTTTTTGGGATGTGGATGAGGATCTTTGGTTGAAGTTGGATAATGGATCACTGGTTTAGGAAATTGTATGAGTTTCCTTGTTTCACCTTGGTGGTTAGCTTCTATGCCCTAGTCCCATTTTTCCATCGCCCAAGGAAAAGGGGTAATACTGGGGGGGGCTCCCAGGGGTAACATTCCACTCATGTTCATACACAACACTTTCCACCTCGAATCCTCTCATATTATACTAAAATTCATCTATAGAACATTCTCTCATGAGAAGAGGGGCTGAATGCCCAGAGGTTGTTTCACATTTTCTATAAAAGAATAAGAAAATTATGCTAGAAAATAAAGTGAACATAGAAAAATAGGACCACCAAAATATGGCCCAACTCGATCTCTACTCATTCAGTGCTCTCCCTGGTCCCAAAAAAGAGATGCTAAATCTTGAAGCCTTTTAAATGAGAATAGAAAATATAATATAAAAAGTAGGGAATGGAAAGATGGATAATAAAGGGGTTTGAAAAAAGGTGGCACACAAATATTGGGTAACTCAAGAGAAAGAGCACCCTCCACAAAGGTGCTCATAGAGATGGATTCATAACACCATGAGCCATGAAGTAAGCCCTGAATGATATCACCTTCACACTTGCTCTTGGTGGGGATTTACTTTCCCTTGTCACTCTCAGGACCTATCCCTCTACCTAGGTTATTTTATTTTTTGTCTAGGTGGCACACCTAATAGGGTTGGATGAAGACTTCCCATACTTAAACTTGGTAACTCACATGGGGTCCTGGTTGGTATGATGCTTGAAGGGGATACTGAGGTGAATTATCTTACATGGCTTATATCTTAAGTTGTAACTTACTTTGTATGCTTTAAGAACTAATATTTCTTTTGAACTTTGGAAAACCATGTTTTATACTTTGGCTTGTTTTGGATTCCCTTGACATGGTTCTTGAGGTATGTCCTTGGATTGTACCCAGGATGTTGTGCCTTTGTTGCAGGACTTTGGCACGTGTGATGGAGAGTAGCGGGTCATCCAATGACTCACCACCCTCAAAAAATGGATCTCACACTCTCATAACTTTGGATGATGGATATATGAGCTTAGTTTGAGTAGATCTAATCATTATTCCACAAATATGGGTTGGAAGCCACACAAGATGGGCATAGTACCCTAGGGGTTTGTGCATAGAGGATGGAGGATGTTGCCTTTAGAGGCACCTTAACATTACTTGGGGAAAATATCCCACTTCTCTTGCACTTGGATGTGGCCTTTGGAGGCCTATGACATCATCCTCTATCCTCGACGTCACCTATTGGGGATAGGGTTTGATGGATTTTGTGGTTTCAGACACAATTTGGCATGGTTTGGGGTGAGGAGACACCTTGATTCACACCCTTGTACATTGGAGCATGTCACATGGCCTTTGGAGGCTTAACGTCTCACTCGTTGAGACTTGACATCATCACATTTGAGTATTATGTCAGCCTTTTAGGGTTTTATTTGATGTATACTTCTTTTTTGGAATTATGTAGAGGCAAAGTAAGGGGTTGGCCTCTAATTTTAGAGACTTGAATTTTCACATTGGAGTCTTTTGGATGCTAGGGTTTCCATATAAATATGGCTAGAAATCCAATTCATTTTGACATCACATTCCCTAACATTAGTGAGTGCTACACTTATGAAACTTTCGCCTTTAAGGGCTACTAGTATTCTTATATCTTGTGCACATGGCTTGGAATGGATCACTTGTAAATGGTTTTCTGATTTTGGAGTAAATTTTCTGCAATTAGGGTTTTTTCTCATGATATCTTGGCTAAAGTAAGTGATTTTTCTGCAATTTATCTTTATTCTATTATGTTTCATGGTGAATTTATCTATTTTATGTTAGACGTCTTTCTTGGTAAAACCCTAAGAGAGGAGCACAAGTGCTTCCTCCTCTCACAAGATTAATTTTGTCTAAAATTTGTGAAGTGTTCTTTCTAGGGTTAGTATCCTAAATCCCTAAAGTGTTATCACTTTAGGATTTTATCCATAGATGTTTTATCTTTGAACTAGTTGAAGCATCAAGAAGGGAGAAACGGTTGCTAGAGCCCAAACGTGCTTGCACTGTAGAAATTTTTCTCTTCAAGGTTTAAACCCTAAGGACCAAATGTGCTTCCACCTTAAAGTTTAAACCCTATCTCTTAGTTTCTACCAGTTCAACCTTCAAGCCTTGTATCATTTTCTATTGTAAACATTACATATCCCTAAGGCACTGATATCTAAGTAGTCTTGTGGTAAAAGTGTTCTCTAAAATCTCTCTTTTTACTCTATTAATCTCTCTACTAACTTTACTAACACTAACAATGGAAAACTCATTTGATAATTTGTTGTTGTTACAAACATTTTCTACAACCATTTGATAACACTCTAATTTTCTGCATACACTCTTTAGAATGTGGCTTAATTTGTTTAGAAATTGCCTTAAACAATTGGTTATTATTCTAGCGGATGTATGCTAAGTTTTCATGGTCAATTGTTGCATTTCTGAGCAATAATTATTGATGTTGTTGTAAATTACTTATTGTTGTCATATCATTGTTTACTACTGCAATTTTACAACAACCATTGCAATTTACATTGCCTAGTATCTTTAAGAGGTATTTGTTGCATGTTTGGATTTGGAAATAATCATTTATATGATGTAAAGTGTTCTTGTTCTGAGCAAGTACCTAAACAACTTCATACCTCTTCTACTACCTTGACCTAGATCAATCTTTAGGTGATCAAGAGAGGGGACGGTAGGATTGGCTACTATACTTACTACTTTGATCCCTTGAGGTCACTAGGTCAACCTCCATTGTGGTGGACCTATTCCATCACTAAAACAAGGGAATTTATTACTAAGGTGACAATGGTAAGGACACACCATCATATCTAATGCAATACAATACAAATCCATCCTTGAATGGGGAAATATTATATTATTAGAAGTCTAAAAATGTATGTGCATTCAATAATCTATGTTGCACAACATAAAGATGAGTGCATAAATCACAAGAACTTGTAGACAATATCACAACTACCAATTACATAGACCAGGAAATATTGTGCATCAGAGAGGTGTTACACATTATTTTGGTCACCTTAGTGATAAACTGACAACATATGCTCATGTTCCCTGAAAATATTAAAAGAGACTTTCTCCATGAGAAAAGTGGTTTTCTTTTCCTCTTTCAAAAACCATAACAAGGAAGGTCGTCACACTCTGCTATATGTATGGGGTGTGACGATGTCTGATCATCGTACTCTACACTAAAATTGGACTGTGACATCATTGCATGCTTCCTATACATAGGGTGTGACAATGCTTAAAGCAAAATAAAATTCAAAATTCACGAATGTTTTAGAAGGGAATCTTCTAGATGATGTGGTGGCCTCTGATCGGTTTGGATCTTACTCGCTTCTCTGATTTAGTGGGATCGTCCTAATCTCCTCATCCATCTCTATTTCACACTATATAAAGAGGGATATCTCATGGAAAAGGCTAAGGTTGAATAGGTTAAGACTTGCATATGCATGAAGGGTTCTACTACAGATTATGCTTGAGAGCTTTGCTTTAGTTCTCTAAGTTAGATTGTGGATCTTCTTCATCCAAGGCATTGGGGAAAAAGTGTCTGTGTTGGAGCAAATAGCCATTGAAAGCGAACCTTGCAACATCAAGTCATGGGTTGTATTTTCCACTTTCCATTTAATATAATGCATCAATACATTTCTTCCCTATAAAGGTGTCTTATATTTTATTGTATAACTCCTTGATCTTATACATAGAATTCATTGGAATATATATATATTCTCTCTTTGTCTTTGTTGGTTTGTGCTTCTTAAAACAAGTTCACTAACCCACAAACTCAAAGAAGGATCTAAAAGGATGACATTAGTGAGGATCAAGCATCGTTTAAAAGGTATGCCACTTGTACCTCTCTAAACTAGTTTATATGACAATGAAGTTTAAGGTGAAGTGTGTATTATGTCTTGTTTTGTTCTAGCTTCTTGTGGAAGTTAGGGAGATCTGTTTGTGTCCATACTTACTGATTAGTCCGATAAAAAAATTGGCGACCATACTGGGGAAACAACATTTTTTGGTTTTTTGCTTCTTATTTTCTTTTAGCCTGCCTTTTTTTGGTTAATTTCGTTCTCTAAGTCTATGGGTGATCCATATTGACTCCCTGGATCTGAAGGTTCAGTGGGAATTTTTTTCTTTCTTTCCATTTTTCTTTATTTTTAGATATCGTTGCACTGTACCCTATTGATATCCCACGATGATGCTCTGACATCGCACTCTACTGGTGTAGACCAGTTTGACGACGTCACACTGTACCCTACTTCCAGCCCACGAAGATCCTAGATCGTCGCATTGTGCTCCTCTGCAACCTGCGACGATTCCTGTAGGAATTGTTGGGTGATAGCCATTTTTCTTTTCTCTACCCATTTTTTCCTCTACTGCTTGGGATGAACTTCTGAAACTAGTGAATGATTGTTTTATAACTTTGAAGCCTGCATTTGATTGATTTTTTTATAACTTTGTAGCTTTTGTATTCCAAAAAGAGACACCTTCTCCCTACTGTAATTAGAATTCATCGAATTAAAAGATTGCATACCATCTCTTCTTGCATTTTATTGGGTCAAGGTCAAATACATCATCAGTTTCATTTCCATTTCCCTTTTGAGTAAGCAACAACATTTAAAATAAAACGCAATTTTAAAATTTGTTAGCAACTTTTATTTTCTAGAACTTCTCTACACCAACATTAGTTAGGATAGCGCTTTGGAATAGGTTGTAAGGCACACTCTCCAAATCATCAAAACAAACACTAGTATCTTGTGATATGGAGAGTTCAAATCCACTTGATACATTTTGTCCTGGGAAGCCCTTCTAACACAAGGGTCAATCATGGGGTCACATTAGGACTGACAGAGTTACTCACCCTGCTTTTTTGGTCTTAGTGTAGAGATTGCACATATTATTGGGGGTCACTTGAGAAGAAAATCATGTGGGGACCTTCCCGAGTTGAATTCGGGCTTAGATATCCTGCCTTTGCGCATGGATCGGACTGTCGATTGTTTCCCCAGGCATCATTGTCGTAATTGGTAACCTCAGTGGCCTACCTATTTAGGGTCTTTACACAAGGTGACTGTGGAGGCGCAAGTCTTCACGGTACCTGGAATCGACGTTGGCCAAACTCACTCGGGCTCCTTGGAGGGTATACCCATGATTATGTGTGGGAGATTGCACCGGGGTGTAAGTCTGTTAAGCAGGTCGTAAACGTAAATTTTCCACTGACTTTATCCCAGCCCCTTCTTGTCTTGATTTTGCGACGTTGGTTTCATCACTAACTAGTGACTTCGAAATAAGAAGGTTTGTTTGTGTGTTATATTTCTATATTTTGTTAGTGAGTGTTGTTTGTTTCTCTAGTTGGCCATAGATTTGTTTTGTTCTTTATTTGGTGCAGCCAACATCGGCCCTTGCCATTCACATAGGATGCAAGGGTTACCTCCCGAAGATTTGGAAGATTACGTTCCTTTGCTTCCTAACTCACCAGAGGGTTCTCCTGAAGGAGCAGTCAATAACGACATAGCCTATGAGATTGAGCTCTACTCCATTGGAGGAATCAATACTTCTCGTAAATCGGTTATTGAGTATTGTACAAGATCCACATTTGCTTCGGATAAATTCATCGGGAGACGTCGTTGCTGAAGAATATATTGGAATATCTACTGGACCTCACGCAGAGTCTGGTGTAGACAATCCACTTTTTCAGAGTGAGTTGTTTAGAACTCCGGTTCATACTACTGGAATTTTTAATTCTAGCTCCGTCCATGTCCATTCTTTTTGGAGGACTTCTTCGGGACATGATATTTCTGATAAACTAGGAATGAGTCCTAATCAACCTATGGAATCACATACGTCTGTTACTTCCACTACTTATACAATACCTTTAGATCATTTTACTGGCACGACCAATAATGTTGTCGTAGTTTCAGACCAATTGTTGCTTGGCTCTCATACAATTCTCCTCTCTAGCTCGCTAACTCTACCATGGTCCCACAAGCTATGCCTATTTATGCCGGAAATATGGTTATCACTCAAGCTCCTATTGGAACACTTATTCCGCTTAGATCAAATCCATCACTTCTTCCTAGGTATAATGCTTTGAATACTTCCATTTCTAATCCTGCCCATAATCCATCCAGAGGGTCTAATATTTTTGTTCCTCCTGATATAATGCTGCTAGTAGTTTTGTTCCTACACCTACCCAGGTTCTCTCCGAGGGGCCTCATATTCCTCCTCCACCTTCTCCGGGACGATCTAATCGTCCTGGCCCTAGTAGCTTCAATCAAGTTGGAGGCACAAGTCATTTTGTCGCTTTTGGTTTTCAAATTCATGTTGGAGGTCAACCTCAAGTTGGGGGCCAACCTCAAGTTGGGGGAAACCTCAAGTTGGAAGCCATAACCCAATTTAAGGACAAAATATCCCTGGATTACAATCTCAACCTTGGAATTTTCCTTTCCAAGGGAATCAAAAACCGTTTGGGGGGGAACATATTCAAGTTAATTCTTTTGTACCCCCTAATCTTAGGCAACCGTATCTAGGTTCTATGAATCCTACTTGAGGTCAAAATTTTCAGAGTAATGCTCCTTTCCAAGGAAGCTTACCTAATAAACCAACTCATGTTGGCTATTCGACTCAAAATCCTTCACCACCAAATTTTTTAGGACTTTCTAACTATCTACAGACTGCTTATGGTCCTATTGGTATACCTATGGGACTACCTTCTCAAAACTACCAGTTTCCTTAAGTGAACAAACAATTGTCATTTCTTGTTACTTTAGATTTCCGGATTTATCTAGGATTTTGAATGATCTTATTTTTCATTCTCCTTATTGGCTTGTCATACCTGCCAAATTGTCATCATACATTCCTAATTTTGATGAACGATTGGGACAAGACCCAAATAATCACGTCATGACATTATATCTTTTGTGTTCATCCAACTCCTTGATGGATGACTCCATAAGATTACGTCTTTTCCAACAAACTCTTATGGGTTCGACAACCAAATGGTATATTGAATTACCACGAGGATTCTTCAATGACTTCAATACCTTAGTTATGGATTTATTAACGAATTACCAATTACCAATACGATACGAGACAAGAACTGAAATTTTGAGTTGATTTAAACAATCCTCTTCTACTCACATTTCCGATCATATTCATGAGTGGAGGAGGAGAAGACAATCAAAGTTCCCCTTCCTGATCAACTATTAGCCAAGTGGTTTACCAAATAACTCATTGGTCCTATAGCCCGTGATGTTTCCATGGGTGGTGTCGTCACTGAAGAGTAGGAGATTAGTCGTGCTCAATATTTGGATCTTGTTTATTCACAAACGAGCACACTATATGACTTAATCCCTGATGCTCCTCGTCCATCTACGAATCATACCCCAACACCTCCAGTAGCTTCTCATGCTATTGATGGCGTGATTGGCACTTTTCATGCTGAGACTCAGTCTAAACAAGCTAGTCATTCCAATACCAAGTCTACTACTCCTAATGTACAAAATACTCCTACTCTGTCTCCTTCTCCCGGTAAAACCTCCAAAGTTAATTCGGTTCAATCTACACCTACCAGTAAAAATCAAAATAAAAAGAAAGGGAAGGGTAAGAATAAGGAGGAAAAAAATAATAATCAACAATCTAAGAAACCCAAGACCCATCCTGTTGATGAAAAAGATAAGAGTAAACCTTGTTATCCTTGCCTTATCTTTGGTGAGGATCATTATATGAAATATTGTCCACGACGTGCTGAGGTTACTAAATTCCTACAAGGGACCAGGACACCTCCTACATCCATCGTCTTGTCACAATCATTTCCTTCTCAACAACAGGCCCAATTGGTCATTCATGACCAACCTTCTCCCTCTACCACATCTTATGTACTTATGTGTACTGGTGACTCCAAGAATAACGAAGTTGTAGTCGCGAATCGAGCTAGAGATTATTCTCCTTAGAAAGATAAAGTTGATGATTCACCAACTCCGTTCGTTTAACCTCCCCCACCAACTTCACCTCCAAATGATCCTCTTCATCTCGAACGATTGGGCCTAGATACAGTTCTTCGTCCTCCTCCCAAGGGCATTGTTTGAAAGTTGTCATTTAATCCTCACGCACGTGCTGCCCAAAACTAAAGTATTGTAAAAGACCTTGTGCAAGAACCCTCTGCGATGTCAGCTCTCGAAGTCCTTCAAAGTTTTCCTACTCAACGAAATGTGTTGTTAAAGGCTATTAGTGGAATTGATCCTACCAATACCAATTTGATAATCTTTGACTTGGAAGATCATATTCCAAGGCTTCCTCCTCAATTAGCATTTCAAATACAAGTTGTTGTAGAAAATAAGAATATTTTTCAAACTGTTATTGATGAAGGAGCCTCGACTTGCATCATGTCTGTCACTTGTTGGAAATCCATTGGCTCTCCTGCCCTTACCGAGTCACACAATACTCTCAAGTATTTTAATGGTATAGGGTTTAAACCTTATGGTGTTCTTCCTTCATTGTCTATTATGTTAGAAGGTAAAGAGGTTGATGTCGAGGTAGAGGTATTTGATACACCTCTCGATTACAACCTTCTACTTGGTTGTAGATGGATTGATTCCATGCGCACAGTCATTTCTTCTCTTTTTTGTGGTTACGTTTCCCACACCAAGGAAAATTCATTATTGTCGATCAACTGGCCTTCTTTAATTTTGATTCATGTACTAGCAACATACCTTTCATTTTGAAAACACCTCCCGGTTATGAGAATGTCAGTGTGGGTCTTTTAAAAGATTCAACATTACGATGACATAATGCCTTTGAGTCTGGTAGAATCGGCTTATCAAGTTATTCAGTAGGTGAATCCTTCTCCTCTCTGTGATACGTCTCTTGATCTGTTTCATGTGATCTTTCCCACTGATGAGATGATCATGACCATTATGTCTATGGAAGATACTCCATCGGACGATGGACATCATCATTCTATTCTCTTCATGGAACCTGAGACCAAAGAGAGTTATCAACGGATTTTGACTCCATCTATCATTTTTATTATTTCCTCTGTTTCTGAACCAACACACGATGTTTTGTATGAAGAGAATTTGGGTAATATTTCACCTACCATCCCTCTTGATATATCGATTAAGCTCGAAGTCAGAGAAAATGTACACATCGGTGCCTCATGTTCTATTGATGAGGTGCATACTTACAAAGCTCTTTTCTTCCGTGACGTTTTTGCCTGGAGTTAAGAAGAAATTCCTGGTATTGATCCCAATATTGTTGTACATGATATTAAGACTTAATCAGATGCTAAACTTGTTCGGTATTGACTTCGCCCAATACACCCACATAAAGTTTCTTCTATTAAGCTCAAAGTTGAGAAACTTCCTAAAGCCGGTTTTGTTTATCCCATGGCTTTCACTTATTGGGTGTCCAATCTTGTTCCGGCTAACAAGAAATAAGGCACGATCCGTGTTTGTGTAGATTATAGAGATATCAACAAATCTTGTCCTAAATACAATTATCCAACCCCTTTCATTGACTAGATTGTTGACAAATGTGCTAGGAGTGAAATCTTCTCCTTGATGGACGGCTTCTCCGGCTATATTCAAATCAATATTTTGCCTGCGGATCAACATAAGACTGCTTTTATTTTCCCTTGGGAAACCTTCGTATACCGGAAACTACCTTTTGGTTTGAAAAATGTTGGTGCGACTTTTTAGCACAATATGTCTTATGATTTTCATGACATTAAGCACATTGTATAACCCTATCTAGATGATCTGCCGACACATTCTATGCGTCGTCAAGATCACCCGACACATCTACGGGCCATTTTCTTATGCTGTCGTTATTATCGCATACGATTGAATCCACACAAATGTGTTTTTTGTGTGGAGTCTGAACGACTTCTTGGTTTTATCGTGTCAATACATTGGATTAGAGTAGACCCCCTTAAGGTTGAGGCTATTCTCAATTTACCTCCTCATTCCACACTACACCGACTCCAAAGTTTGCAAGGGAAGGAAATTTTTTTACGTCGATTCATTCCCAACTACGCTGAATTAACAAAAGGATTTACTCGGCTTCTTAAGAAAGGTTACGATTTTGTATGGTACGACACTGCCAACAAATCCTTTGAATCTTTGAAACTCGCTTTAACCCATACACCACTGATGTTTCCACCCGATTATAGTCGAGATTATTTCTTGTACTTAGTTGCTTCAGATTCTACCATTGCTATGGTTCTAGTCCAAGAGGATGATTCACATGTTATTTACTATTTGATTTGGAGTCTCATGACCACCGAAACCAAATATTTACATGTTGAGAAACTGGCCTTGGCAGTTGTTCAAGTTCTTCAACATTTTCGTCACTACATATTATTACGCAAAAACACAATAATTTCTGATTGCAACCCCATGAAACACATTCTTACTCGACAATTGTTGGGGTGCAAGTACTCTAAATGGATAGTTATTCTCCAAGAGTTTGATTTGGAGTTTGAACGTGCCAAGTCAAAGAAGTCTTTGGTTTTTTCCGAATTGATATGTGACCTTCCCTCTACTGAAACATAAACCGTGGCAGAATATTCCTTACCTAATGAATCTCTTTTTCTGATAAGTTCTGACGACATATGGCATGGATATATTATCATTTATCTCCAAACCCAAAATTTACGGCCCGATCTTTCTAGTACAAATCATCATCGTATTCGGTATCATGCCCATCAATACATCATCCTTGGTGATACCCTTTATCACCATGGTATTGATTCCATATTTCGACGATGTCTCACCTATGATGAAGCTGAGAAAACTTTGAATGACTGTCATTCTGGAGCATGTGGCGATCATATGTCTAGTATGCCACTGCCCAAAATATCTTATGAGCTAGTTATTTTTGGCCTTCATTGTTTAAGGATCGTATTACTGTCATCCATAAATGCCACACTTGTCAAACCTACAACCATAAGATCCGATCTCATACTGCTCCCTTACACCCTGTAGTTTTCGTTGGTCCATTCGCTAAATGGGGCATTGACTTCATGACATGTAACCCTCACTCGACCGGAGGGCATGGATACATCATCGTAGCCATGGATTATTTCACTAAGTGGGCCGAGGTGATGCCTATATTTGATAATACCAGAAAATATGCAACGTTATTCATATTCAATCATATCGTTACTATATTTGGTGTCCCTCAAGGCATCATCACTGACCATGGTAGTCATTTTCTCAATTTCATGATGTATGAACTTACCGAGAAGTTGGGTCTTCGACATGAAAACTCAACCCCTTATTATCTGCAGGCCAATGGCCAGGTCGAAGAAATCAACAAAGTTCTCACTACTATGCTTCGATGGATGGTAGGAATTCACAATTCAAGTTGGAACACTATGTTTTTCTCATCATTGTGGGCCTATCAGACATCCGTTAAGTCTGCCATGGGGTTCACACCTTTCCAATTAGTATATGGTATTGAAGCAATTTTTCGATTGAATGTGAAATCCCATCTTTGAAACTAGCTTTCGAACTTCTCCCTAACACCTCAGTTGAAGAGGAACGTCTTTTGTATTTAATGCAAGTAGACGAGACCCGTTGTGATGTTGCCTTAGTCATTGAAACTCAGAAAAAATGTGTCAAATCTCAATATGACAAGCATGTCAAACCACGTGTATTTTTTGAGGGTGATTTAGTTCTCCTTTACAAACAAGATCGTTACTTACTAGGGGCTGGTAAATTCGAGCCCATGTGGCAGGGCCCTTATATTGTGAAACGAGTGTTGGAAAAAGGGGATTATGAACTAGTAGATTATGATGAAATTCCTTTGATTAAACCCATAAATGGGCTTTACTTGAAGAAGTACTATGCTTAAATCATTTTGCATGAGTGCTGTGTATTTTTAGTCTATCGCACTCTTGTGTGCTTTTTCATTTTTGGTTCCGCCTTTCAACTATTTACCTTGCATTGTGCTTGGTTTCTAGATGTCGGTGTCTTTGCTACCCTATATCGGCTTTGCTAATGGTGCTAGTCGCAATACTCAAAACTTAGCGTCTTTTGCTTGGGAAATCTACGCACCTACGGATGAATTGATTAGTCTACATGGTGTTTTCCTTGGTCGTGCAACTAATAATATCATGGAATATAGGTAGTTATCGAGTTGTTAATTGATGTCGTTTCACTTGGAATCTGTCATCTTATTGTATGACTTGATTCACAGTTAGTAGTACTACAGTTGAGTAACACTTATTCCATCCGAAGTCCTACTTTGTTATGGGTATATTTACGAATTCGCCTCTTAGAAAGACATTTTTATTACATTGAATATCAACACATTCCTAGATGTCTAAATACATTGATAGATGCATTGCCTAAGTATGTAATAGACAAACATTTGAGACATTTATAAACCCAATCACACTTTTTACAAAAACAAGTAATCTGGTAAGAACTTTATATTTATAACGATAAAAGTTACAAAAAATTGTTTGTCTGAAGACCAAAATATCAAAATGTGAAGCTGATGGCTTCATGTAGAAAAAGCATCAAGGATGTTTCTCGTTGTAACAAGTGACTTCCTATGCTACTTTACCGAGCAATCGACCGATAGATGCAGATACACCCACTGTGTGGCTTTGATAGTGCCTAGAAAGTTCATCCATTGTGGCATCAAGGACATTCATGGTTAGTCCCTCCCGGTTCTGTTCAATAGCCTCGAGATCTGCGGTAGCTAACCCTGCTACAACACCTCTCTCTCCTTGCCTATGGATGGGAGATGATCCCGAAGGATGATAAGGCCCCACATCTTCATTATTGAGAGCACTTGATTAGTCTTGGATAGATAACACAAAAAACATTTTATATAAATAAAATATCAAAAACATTATATAAAAAAAAAAAATCCCTCTTACCTATGTCCCCCCACTAGGATCCATTATGAAGAGCTAGATATGGATCCCCACGGAAATTTGTCTCGGCATATGCATAGTCTTCCACTATGAGTAATTGATTCCTCAGCCATTGGAAGAAAACATCGTCATATTTGACGATGGGAACACCACCATGTCAAGCCATTAGATCCACCCACCTCTTCATCCGTGGATCCTGTGGAGCAGGTATACCCCACTCCACCTGCAGACATAGGACATGAACTCTCTCCAGAAAGAAGGACACCAAAATGGACACATATCCAAATTGTTTCAACCGACCATTTCAGCACTTTGTGAGTTGTTTTTTCATGCTTTTCACGACACCCTCACACCAGTTGAAGACTTTGGGTTCCATGCACTCTATTTCATACTGAAAATGACTTTGCAAAGCCATATGGGGAGCTGCACTCCCTGCCATGCGGGTAATGGTGTAAAGGATGGTCTGCAACAGTAAATCCCAGACATCTTTGATGGCTACCTTGCCACTGTGTTTTTCGGTACCTGACACATAATGGTGGCGAATATAGTAATCCATAGGTTCACCCCCACCCCTGCTACCAGTGAGCAATACCCGTGAACCACGACGAGACAACCTTGTCTGAAAGTAGATATCCTCTATATCTATTGTGAGTGTATGAACACCCACACAAAAATCTTGTTCTTTCACATCCCACATGTGAACCAAATACTCTAGCAGCCTCAACTGGGCTCTCATGCCCTAAATCCTGAAAAACTTGAGTAACCCACATTGCCTTAGAGCCATAACTGTCCTCGAAAAAATAATCGTCTTCCTCATGCTCTCGCTCACGCCACTCGAGCATCTTTCCAAGGAAATTCTGCTAAGGAACATTAAAAGAAGATTAGAAACATAAAAAATTCATTCCTGGAGGTTTTGCTAGTTAAGTTTATCTTTTCAATTTTTTGGTTGCGGTCATTGCAGGGATGCACTTTCATGCAAAGAGACGTCATCACACCCTGCCTATGGGGTCTCTTGCGACGATGAAAGATCGTCGCAGTTCACGATATAGTGGACCTGTGATGATCTCAACGTGCAGGTAGCCCCCAAAAAATCGACCTAACACCCAAATTTGACCAATGAAAACAAATTTTGAAACCATGAAAAGATGAATAAGAAGAAGATTACCTGTTTGATAGAGATGGTTCACAAAATGATCCACCACACGCTCTGTAATCGATAGTTGAAATTTGGGGAGAAAAAGGGCTTTGGAGCACTATTTGGGTGAATTTGCAAATGAGATGGTAAAATGGTGTTTTGGGCCTATTTTATTGTTTTTTACCACTTTTTATTGAAAAATTATATTATTTTTATATTTTATCCATGCCCTAAAATCTAACCAACTTGACAAAGTGTTGAATTTTGCAGATTAAAATGTCTAGGGATGAGATATTTGAACTGGGGTCCACCCTTTTTTATTTGTTTTTGCATATTTTTCTTATGTATAGATCATTTTTGGGTTTTTCAGGAAAAACTTCGAGCAGTGTCTTAATTCTTTCTCACGCTCGTGAAACCATGAGAATGTAATTGAGTAGTCTTTTGTCATTTTTTTGAACTCACATTGGTACTACGAAAAACAAAACCTATGGAGTATCCTTTAAGCTCTTTTCAAGCTCCCTAAACATGAAAAGATGGTCGACAAACCTTATTCTTTTCACGCTTGTAAAAGTATTTGAAGAAAACGTCTGATGAGAGGTAGGTTATCTCTTTTTTGGTCTCGACAGACTAATTTATGAAAAATGACCTGATGGAGTTCTCTTTAAGTGTTTTTCACACTCTCTAAAAATGAAAAACCCCTGAGTTTTCTTTCTTTGGACTCATTAAACAAACATCAAAAGACCCATATGGAATCAAACCACTCCTTCTTAAGGTTCGTTAAACATACTCCTAGGGACTCATCTGAAGGATGAGCTTACATTTACAAGCATATGTTATCCAAAAATAAAGAGGGACTCGCCAAAAATGGTGGGGGAAAATTGGGAAAGAAATTTCTCTCTGTATTTGTGTTAGTGGTAGTAATAGTTTCTCTTGAACATGACACCCCCTTTCATCAATTTATCCGGGTTGGGAAATCCATTTGTCTCTCGTTTGACCATCCACAAGTTCATATGTTGGGTCCTCTTTGAGTCAATACTTCTAAGACAACTGTCGTGTTGTTCATATATTCAATAGAAGTCCAACCTAAACAAGCCTTCTATTGAGTCAACCATCTACAGTTATAAATTTTCTACCATGTCGGCCTTCCCTGAGTCAGTTTAAAATCACTTCATACTCTGATCTACTTCAAATCTGTTACACATTTCATGTCTTTGATGGGGGATACATCAAGGCCCTCCTATGATGAATCTTTTCCTGACGAATTCAACTCATTATCCAAGAAAAAGATTTAGAAATCATTTAGTACCTTAGAACTTGTATGCCTCATTGTTAGGTTTCTTCACTTTTCAACAGTGGGTTTACATCATTGACCCCTGATTGAACTATTCCATCAAGTGTTCAACTTCAACTCATTTATTCACATTCGTTGGTTTGTACTAGAGTACCTTGGGATTCATTGACATCAATGGTGATTTCCCTTGCACTTGTTAACGGTTTTCAATAATTATCAATAATCAAGTGGTTTATACCATGTTCAATTTCAACACCTGTAATCACATGGCTAGATTCGTACTTAGAGATGATGGAAATGAAGACCCTGGATCTCGTCATATTAGTCCAAGTTGCGATGGAGTATTCATTAGTTTGTACTGACACATAGATCCATTGTGTATGTCTCGTGGCTATGTCCGAATTTGAATTCTTTTAGAGCATAGATCCACACTGTATTCCCGATGGCTATGTTGAATCATGATGACATGGATCCACAGTGTATGTTTAGTGGCCATGAATCACTTGACACTTATGATTAGAGTCACTTGTAGTCTAATAATGAGAATTCCTACTTCAGAAAATGGTATGTTATTATGCAGAAACTTGATTGTTTGCAGGTTCTCGATCAATGTGCTCCTTGTTTTCGACATACACATTCTACAAAGTATTTAAGCTGTCACAAGTTCCAACTTCATACTTTGGGGTGCATTCTTTTACACATTATTTTGGTCACCTCAGTGATCAACTGACAACATGTGCTCATGTTCACTGAAAATATTAAAAGAGACTTTCTCCATGAGAAAAGTAGTTTGTTTTTCCTCTTTCAAAAACCATAACAAGGAAGGTCATTGCACTCTGCTATATGTATGGGGTGCGACAATGCCTGATTGTCGCACTCTGCACTAAAACTAGATTGTGACGTCGTCGCATGATGCATGTACATAGGGTGCGACTATGCTTAAAGAAAAATAAAAGTCAAAATTCATGAATGTTCTAGCGGGGAATCTTCTAGAAAATAAGGTGGCTTCCGATCGGTTTGGATCTTACTCGCTTCTCTGATTTACTGGGATCATCCTAATCTCCTCATCCATATCTCTTTGACACTATATAAAGAGGGATCTCTCATGGAAAAGTATAAGGTTGAATAGGCTAAGACTTGCATATGCATGAAGGGTTCTACTACATATTATGCTCGAGAGCTTTTCTTTAGTTCTCTAATTCAGATTGTGGATCTTCTTCATCCAAGGCATTGGGGGAAAATTGTATGTGTTGGAGAAAAGGGCCATTGAAAGGGGACCCTGCAACATCAAGGCATGGGTTGTATTCTCCATTTTCCATTTAATATAATGCAACAATACATTTCTTCCCTATAAAGGTGTCTTATCTTTTATTGTATAACTCCTTGATTTTATACATAGAATTCATTGGAATATATATATCTTTGTTCTCTCTCTCTTTGTTGGTTTGTGTTTCTTAAAATAGGATCACCATCCTGAAAACTCAAAGAAGGGGCTACAAGGAAGACATTAGTGAGGATCAAGCGTCGTTTAAAAGGTATGCCACTTGTACCTCTCTAAATTAGTTTATATGACAATGAAGTTTAAGGTGAAGTGTGTATTCTGTCTTGTTTTGTTCTAGCTTCATGTGGAAGTTAGGGAGATTTGTTTGTGTCCGCACTTACCGATTAGTCCGATAACAAGAGGTCAAATATTCATACACATAATGAAAAATTTTGATGCCCAAATAATCCATCATGTTATCATCATATCAAAACTCGACATACATAAAGAGTCTCATCCATATCATGACTTATATAGCAGAATCGGTAATCAAATATCCAATATGGACTCTTAGACTTCTACACAAGCATAGTTAATTCCCCATAATTTATTACAGTAGCTTACCGCAACAGACTAAATGACAGTAATGGCGATAGATTGTTGACAAAAGAAGAATGACAAGGAATCTATTGAAAATATTTTTCAGCTCTTGACAATAACACAATATATCAGAATTACTTATTGACTCAACAACTAGGAAACCTATCATATCGACAATTAGGAAACCCTTTCCCATTACATATTCCCATATTTATGACTTTTCCTTTGTTTCTTCTTGACTTCTTGAGTCCCCTATCATATTTTCTTGATTCAACTTCCGTTCTACATGTGCTCGAAGATTCTAGATATTTCCACTTACTAGTTCAGCTAGTGCATGAATTGTTTTTACTGTTAGCGTGCACGTAGTTAGATTTCTGCTCATCGTAGCTACATTCCACTGCCCTACTAAGATTTTCTTTAAAACTATGATACTTCTGCAAAATTGAATGTCCTCCAAAATGAAGGGCCCAACAAGTTGCTTCCCTTTTTTTATGGTTTTTTCTTTTCAATCCTCACTTCATATGCAATGAGGATCCCATGCAATTTATCCATTGTTAATTGATAAAGATCCTTCATTTCCTCAATGGAGGAGACTTTAGCATCAAATATTAAAGGGAGTGACCTAACCGCCTTTTTCACAATCAATGGTTCTGAAACAGTTTCACCAAGTCCTCTGATGGTGTTGACAATTTCTTCCACACAAAGGAGATAGGTTGCATCATTTTCTTCGTCTTTCATCTTCATAATCTCGAACTATCTTCTATGAGTTTGGAGCTTAGCCTTCTTGACCTTTTCAATGCCTTCATGGATGTTTTGAAGTTTGTCCCAAATTTATTCGCTAATTTTCAATCCATTACTTTGACAAACTTTGATTCTGACAGTCCGCACTAGATGTTTTTCATGGCTTTTGCATCATTTTCACTAGCCTTTTTCCCGACCCTATCTGTTGGTCAAGTTTTTGGGGTTGTATAAAATATCACGATCGATTTCCAAATATCAAAACCAAGTGCCATTAGATATTTTTGCATTATTATACTCTATAAGGCATAGTTTGTTATGTTAAACAATGTAGCCCTGTTTGTAAATAAACCTTCCTGACCAGCCATGTCTGCTCCTGAGATCTACCTTCCAATGGTTAGACTATTTCCGTAGGAACCGGATTTGATACCAATTGTTGAGCACACACTTATATTGAGAGGGGGGGTGAATCAGTATAAAACTATCTTTTTTCTTTTTAACATTCATAAACCATAATGAAGAAATCACATAAATATAGCAACTAGAAGACACAATATTTAACATGGAAACCCTTTTGGGAGAAAATGACAAAAAAATCTTTTTATTAATTTGTAGGCACCAACCTACTGTTACAAAAGTTTTTAGGCGCCAACCTACTAGAGACACCAATCCACACTGTTATTTGTAGGCACCAACCTATAGGAGACACCAATCCCCTCTGTTTTTTGTAGGCACCGACATACTAGAGACATCAATCCTCTATTTTTATTTTTCATTAATTTTTTAACATAACATGGTTAAAATAACACTGTGGTTTTTGAATCCATGTGAAAATACCATGTGCACTTTCACTTTTACCTTTTTTAATCCATTTTCATGTTTACTCCACTTTTACATAAACTCCACTTTCACGTTTACCTTTTTTTTAAATCTAGTTTCATGTTTACTCCACTTTTACTTAAACTCCACTTCCACTTAAATCTTCCACTTTTGTGTTTATTAAAGTCAAATTTATATTTGAATACTTACTTACCTTTGACATCAATGACAATAATTTATTCAACATTGGGTTTACCATGTCAAATATTGTGTTCATTGTGTGGATGGTGTGTATTTTGTGCATGTTCTTTCATTATTATATTTCAATTATTTCATAGATTCAAGCAAAGCTAATAATTAACTAATCTGGGATCTAAGTAAATAAATTGAAAAAATCTAAGATTTCATAATAGTTTAAGATATGTGGCGACAATTTGTTCTAGTGGAATATCCACGATAGTTTACAGATTAGATACTTGTGTGTTTAAGCTTCATGGAATATTTTTTTGATAGTATCAATAGGGATTGTGTATTTATTTCTGGATACTTTTGGATTGGTGGTATGTTTATGGATTATTAGGGATAGCTAACTTATAGTTATGATAGTTTGATGACAATGCGCCAGCTTTATTTGTGTGTGTGTTTGCACCTACTTGTTATTTACATCATTTGGATGCCATGGATGATGGAAATGGTTTATTATTTTCAGTTTTATAATTATTATGATGGGATATTAGATTAATGATTAAAATTAAATATTTCATGGTTAAAACCAAGAGGGAATGCAATCTAGTTGAGTAGACCCAAGTGAGCTTAGGGAGCTTACTAGTTTGACCAATAAGCCTTTAGAATTACTACTCATTCAAAATTAATTACTCTAAAAATAAATTTCTAGAGAAAAATCAAGAGGCAAGGTGACCCTTTGCTTTCTACTCAACCTCCTATTAAAGAAGAGGCAGAGGCCCTAATCAAAGGAGGAAAAGGAGAGTAGGTGTTGCTTTTTTCTATAGCTACATATAATCATGTTTATTATTTCAACGCCCTTCAATAGCCTCATAATGATAGTAATGGGAGTCATACTACAATCTAAGGTCCATCATTAAGGGTGAAAGTAGAGGTGCTTACCCCAAGAGCTAAATTATACTTATTGATTCATGTTGTTTTTCTTCCCTGCAAATTTATTTAAAGACTAGCATCATCATGAATACAATTTCCCTTCAAACAATCTGAGTGTGGGTGGAATGGATTCACGATGTTTAGGACTTCACTCTATTTTTCTTTGAAATGTTGCAAATGGCATAGGGTCTTGGAAACCTCATGTTTACAAGGGCCAAACAAGTTGTTTAGCCTCTTTTAGTTTTAATTGGTTGCAAATGAAATCTCATCAATCAATAAAGTTGTTCTTCGGCATACCTATAATCATTTCTCTTTGTTTATCATTGATGTTAATATTTCTCGCTCAACTTTAAACAAAATGCTTTCATTCTTCTTTGGTTGAGAAGTTGTTGTACATATGCATGGAATTTCTAGTTTACCAAAAGATATTATACCTTTAAAATTTTATTGGAATTATACTACAACTATAACATAATGAAATGTTAATCCCAATTTGGTCATTTTTGTATTCTAATAACATATACAGTTGTTTGATTCACTTTATTTTCAATAATTTCATGGTTTGTTGGTTTATTAAAAGTTGCTTTAAAAGAAAATTTGTAGTCATTAATTCAAGAATATATGCATCATTAACTTACATTAGAATGTAGAATTAAGATGGTCTCTAAAATCACACACTAACATCAATTTACAACTAACATAAGGCACATTTCAAAACTAACTAGAGAATATTAATTGGAGGATTAGTACCCTTAAGGGGAACAACTTTGTTGATTGGATTAATAATCTAATTATGTAGTTTTAGTGAGTCTAAGGCTTTAAGTAGACCCTGTGTTTCCATTCCCACACTCCCCTTGAGATCCATACAAGGGTTTTTTGTGTGTTCTTTCTCAAGATACCATTTTTGGCATCAACATAAATGGTGACCATACTAGGGAATGAATATTCCTAGTTTTATAAATATTGTTCCTTTAGTGTATGTCCATTTCACTTCGGATGTCCCAAAGAATCTAAGGTCGATCCCATGATTTCAAGCATGTGTCAGAAGGTAGTAAAAATGGTTTTACCATTTTGAAAAGTTAGCATCCCAATACTCTATTAATCCTAAAGTGAAAGACTATAATTCTCGGATCATCCCAAACCACATCAATATGAATTTTTTTTCTCACATAGTAGTTCAAGCTATGGGTCAAGTGCCTCATCTTCTAGTTCTACTGCAATAGCCATCATGTTCAGCCAATTCAACCTTGTTATTGTTCCTAACAAACAACAAAAGGTGATCAAGAAGCTAGGCATTTTTCAATACAACATAGATGTACATGCCACTTTGTGGCATGTGCTATATCCTCTAAATAAGGTGCTAACTACATATCCCTTACCCAAATTCAAGGACCATCTGCCCAAATTCTCGATGAATGGGGTAACTTTTGCCAACGAACATTTGGCTACTTTTTCTAATGCATGTGATAACATTGGTGCTATTGAGAATGACACTTGTATGATGTTTTATCTTAACACTTTGGAAGGTAGAGCTACTGTTGAGTTCTTCAATCTCCCTAACAAAAAATATTTTCCACTTTGTTTAGGATATTTTACTAGTTTAAATCCACTTTTGGCTGCATGGAAAATTTCACTAATCATATGAGGAATTTCAAAAGTTTATATTTCAAAGAGGGTGAAACCATAAATCTCTTTAACCTCAAATTTATGTAGATTTTCAATAATTTCCCTAAAGTTATCTTGTTGGAAAATTGGTTTTCATTGATGTTGTTGGACAATTGGTTGTCATTGATGTTGTTGGAAAGTAGGTTGTCATTGATGTCAATAGATGTGATGGGTGTATTTGGATAAGTCTCCAAAGTGGTCCCCTTATGGCGTAGCTCTAAGCATGGCCCTCACAGGAAGATGCTTTGAAGAAGTCTACAAGAAACCCATAGGTGTGGTAATGAAGCCTGAAGTTTTTTTAGGAATAAGGACATGAAGCACAATGTAAATGTAGGTAACATACTCATAGATGGATAGTTCATGTCATGTCGTTTCCAACAGTAGGTGGAACGTCACGTAGTTACTCACGATTGAGGAGTTATGAGGTCATGAAGTTGGAATCCCCAAATATGGGTTAAGAAGCACCTAATTGGTTGTAAGTCATTAATGAAAGGGTAAATTGGTTGTAACAAGAAAGTTCAAGAAGCCCTAAAGTTAAGGAAAGAGGTTACTTAGAAAAAGTATATATACACCTCAAGAAGTCACTCATAAGTACATTCACACACACACATTCTATTGAATATATTTTATATGAGTAATTGATTTGTATCTGAGGTAACCRAGGCGATTTGAAGTGAATTTCAGAGGGAAGATGAAGTGAAGAAGGGAGAAATTCCAAGGGAGAATGAAGTCTTGCGATGATCTGTTCTAAGGTATATTATTTAAAGGCCATCTTACCATTTTCACTATAAAAAAATTTCTAGAATGAATCGGGTAACAAAAATTGGAGGTTGTTGAAAAAATATATCAAGGTACCTTTGGTAAAACTTTCATCTTCTGGGTCATTTTATTTTTGGAGATACATTCTATGGAAGATAGGTTTTTGGCTAGTCCTAAAACTAGTCTCAAACAGGTGTTTCAGGTAAAACACTAATAACTTCATCATAGAGGATCCAAATTCTATGAGCCCAATTGCAGTGGAATGATATCAATATGTAGTATCGTGTGCGCTAGTTTCAAAATCATATATCAAATATTTAGCGCAGGGCATGTTGTACAAGTTCGCTCTCCAGAATAGGCTAAAATTCAAGAATGTTTTTCATTTTCGTTATAACTTATGTTCTGGGAAGTTTCAGACCTTGAAATTTTGAAGAGATGGAAGAAATATCTCATAGTATATGTGGTTAAAATTTTAGACCTTTATTCATTACAGGTACAGAGTTATGCTTGTTGAAAGTTAGGGTTTGTGACTAATCCAAAACTAGTCCCGTGAGACTGAGGTAAAGTTTGATGAAGATGATATTCTCTTGTTGTTGAAGTTGAGGAAGAGATAAAAGTATGTACTCTTTTGTATATGGTCAGCGACAAAATCATATGTATTCTTATGTGTTAGTTTGTATGCTTATTCTTGTGTTGTTATGGTACATGCTTGACGCATGTCATGGTAGTGATTATGCATGGTACACCTTGGGGATGGTATGATACATTGTTATAGGCACATCTTGGGTACTTGAAATATAGTTTTTTGTATGGTACATGAATGATATGGAACATGTTTTACGGTATCTCTTGGTGCATGGTTTATGGATGTTGGTTTATGGATGGTTTATTTAGTATTTGTGGTGATTATATTTGTAGATCTATTCAGGTTCTTAACTTCAGTTCCCGGACTCTGTTTCGGCTGATTTTGTTTTTGAAATTGGGTGAAATTGTGAAGAGGAACTCAAATATGTAATTTGTTTGGGAAAATTCGGCCTCCAACTACTACAAAAATTTAAAAAAAAAAATCATGTCATTGTCCGTTGAAAAAACTCTGAAAATTTACAAATTTTAAAACTTCAATATCTTGACTTCCCGGACTCCGTTTCAGACGATTTTTTTTTCAACTTGGGTGTTTTTTTGAGAGGAACTTAGGTCTACAACATGTTTCTGCAAATTTTTCACAGAAATATACCGAAAATGTCTGGAATGTCGCGGCCTTCTTTTTCTTCTCCGAAAAATATATGAAAAAATAAAAAATATTTGCCCACAATGTCTGCCAAAGAGTTTGGGTCCCATTCTAATGGATTTTAAGGAATTAAACATGAAATTTGACCGGGAGGGCCAACAATATAAGTTCCAAGGAATCACCATCGGTTCACCTGAGATCATTAGTTCCCATCGCATGGAAAAACTGCTCAAAAAATGTCATTCTGGTGTTATGCCCAACTCCATGCCATACAAGCAACAAAGATACCCTCGGTGTCACAAGACCTCCAATCCATCCTTTATAAACATCAAGTGGTCTTTTCCACCCCCCAGGGACTCCCTCCTTCCTGTGGTGTTCATGATCATTCCATTCCCCTTGTACCAGGAAGCCTTCCTCCCAATATCCATCTGTATCATCACCTCTTTTCCCAAAAAAATGAAATTGAGAAAATGGTCCAGGAACTCCTTAACGCAGACATTATCCGCCCTAGTACAAGCCCCTATTCTTATTATGTGGTCATGGTCCTGAAGAAAGAAGGTTCTCGACGAATGTGTCCTGACTTTCGTTCCCTCAACAAACTTACCATTAAAGACAAATTTCCCATTCCTGACATTGATGACCTCTTGGATTAATTGAGCGGCGCCCAATTCTTTACTAAACTTGATATTCTTTTTGGCTACCACCAGATACGTATGAAAGAGGTAAACATTCCCAAAACTGCCTTTAGAACTCATGAGGACTACTACGATTTTTTGGTCATGCTCTTTGGCTTGTGTAATGCCCCCTCCACCTTCCAAAGCCTCATGAATCATGTCTTTCGTCCTTTTCTCCATCATTTTGTCTTAGTTTTCTTTGATGATATCCTCATATATAGAAAAACCTGGACAAACCATCTTGTCCATGTGGATTGATTTCTCCATCTACTCTCTCAGCACCAACTTTTCCTGAAACAGTCTAAATGTGCTTTTGGCGCCTCAGAAGTCGAGTACTTGGGTCATCTGGTTGGCAAGGACGACATCAAGGTGGATCCTAAAAAAATTGAAGCTATGCAAGACTGGCCTCACCCAAAGACTCTCAAAATCTGGCATGGATTTCTGGGCTTAACAGGTTATTATTGCAAGTTTGTTAAGAATTATGGAAAGATTGCAGCACCTCTCACTGCACTCCCCAAAAAGAACTCTTTCACTTGGACTCCAACAGCTGCTCAAGATTTTCAAACCTTGAAGATGGCCATGTGCAACACTCCAGTCCTGGCCCTTCCTGATTTCACAAATACCTTTGTCTTGGAATGTGATGCTTCAGGGAAAGGAATTGGTGTTGTCCTTATGCAAGAGGGTTGACCTTTGGCCTTTACCAGCAAGCAACAATCTGAAAGAAATATCGGCAAATCAATCTATGAAAATCAAATATTGTCTATTTTGCATGTCGTTTATCTGTGGTGCCCTTATCTATTGGGGAAAAGCTTCAAAATTAAGACAGACCATCAAAGCCTCAAGTATTTTTTGGAACAATGCATTTCCTCCCCGGAGAAACAAAAGTGGGTGACCAAGCTCTTTGGATATGATTATGAGATCATTTACAAGAAAGGAAAATACAATGTGGTTGCGAATGCACTTTTCTGAAAATATGAAGATGAAGGATCCCTTTTTTCTCTTTCCTTCATTGTACCAGATTAGCTCCAAGTCGTTCGCTAGGAATGACTACAAGATCCCAAAATTTCATAGTTGATCCAAAAATTGCAGTCCAATGCTCCATCTTCCCCAGGGTACTCTTGGTTCCATGATGAGCTTCGATACAAAGGATGTTTGTATTTAAGTAAACAATCAAAACTTGAATCCATGGTACTTTATGAGCTTCATGCTACACCCACAATTGGGCACTCCGGGTTTACCAAAACCTATGACAGGGTCAAACACTCTTTTTTCTAGGATGGCATGAAACAAGACATTCATAATTTTGTCGTTGAATGAGATGTGTGTCAACAAAACAAGGAAAAAACATTCAAATCTTCGGACACACTACAACCACTTCCGATTCCAACTGCTATTTGGCGGGATATCTCTATGGATTTTATTACAGGCTTACCCAAATCAGGAAATAAATCAGTCATCATGGTGGTTGTTGATCACCTTTCCAAGTATGCTCATTTATGTGCTCTTCAACACCCATTTACAACATCCACGGTGGCTCAACTTGTCATGGATCAAGTCTTCAAGCTTCATGGCATGCCACATTCTATTGTTTTTGATCGCGACCCAAATTTCACCAGCAATTTTTGGCAAGAACTGTTCAAGCTACAAGGCACCCAAGTGCATCTCAACACAACTTATCATCCCTAGACTAATGGTCAAACGGAAGTTGTCAACAAGTGTTTGGAAACATATTTGAGGTGTTTTTCCTCAGAAAAACACCCTTTGGGGCCACCCACTACCTCTCTAGCTACCTAACATTCCATCCCCCTTATGAAAGCATTGTTCTCAACGCTTGATATACAACCATATACCAGGGTCCCATGGATAATTGTGGACCATAATGTTGAAGAAGACTGGAGAACCAAGGTCCCATGTAGAAAGGAAATACACCATGCTGAAGTAGTCCAACCACCATTGTAAGCTCGGATCCCATGTCCAAGTGCTCATGTGAACTCCCCGTGGAAGATTTTGGAACCCAATAACCAACTCAAAATGATGCTCCAAAGATTGACACTTGTTATGTGGATCCAAATAAAAAGATCCATCCACATAGTGGAAAAGAGTCATAGCAGAATCTGGAAGGAATAATACCACTGTAGAATATGCAAGATGGACACTGATAATAATCATTGGCTCTCGATTTGTCACATTGATTCTCTCTGCAGAAGGTGGATTAGAGTCATCAAATAAAATATGAAAGTGGTTGTCATCCCAAAAATGACAACTATCCATATACCAATCATCACAATCGGCCTCAAAATCATACCAAGAATATATTTCTTGATTATATTCATCCTTGATGTCTTCCATAAGAAATCTCTCCTACGTGCTATCCAATGAATCTTGAATACTACAAAAACTATGATTGAGGCCATCTGCAAGGACATGCAATCTAACATCAAATGTGTCATGCAATTGGGATTTGAATGCTTCGGTAATTTGTAGAATTTATTTAAGGGTTTGAGAGGAAATAGCCATCTGAGCACCCTATGAACTCTTTAATCCTGCAGCCGTCATGAAAAAACCCAAAAAATAGACCAACAAGTTATGATAGAAAATCGTGGTTTTTTTCTGGAAAAACCCTAAAAAACTGTTGACTTTAAAATGCTCATAACTTCACTTCCCGGACTCCGTTTCAGCTGATTGTTTTTTTGAAATTGGGTGAAATTGTGAGAGGAATTCAGATATGTAATTTATTTGGACAAATTCGGCCTATAACTGCTATAGAAATAAAAAAAAATCATGCTGTCGTCCGCGGAAAAACCCCTGGAAAATTGTAGATTTTAAAATTTCAATATCTTAACTTCCCGGATTCCGTTTCAGACGATTTTGCTTTTCAACTTGGGTGTTTCTCTGAGAGGAAATTAGATTTACAACCTGTTTCTGCAAATTTTTCATAGAAATATACCGAAAATTTTTGGAATGTCACGACCCTCTTTTTTCTTCTCTGAAAAAAAAAAATCTGCAAAAATAAAAATATTTGCCCACAATGTCTGCCAAGGAAAGTGCTCTGATACCACTTGTTAAGAGAAATTTCCTTGAAGAAGTCATTTGTAATGCCATATAAAGAGAAATAATGTTTCATTTGGTTAACCAACCAGTGGGATCCAAGCCATCAAATTTGGTCACATCCACCCATGGAAGGCATAGGTCACGTTGAAAGTGATGGTGCTGAAAGTTAGAGGAATGCTCAACTTTAGTATCTGGAAGTGGGTCAGATAAAGGGTTATCTGTAGGGATATGCATCTTGGTGTAGAGCATCGAAATGAATGATTCAAGATGGGTATTCAGGTCTTGTTTGATTTCCTCCATTGAGGACTGCACGGTTGTATTGATGGCGACAACATTGGCACTCAGTTGTTTCACTTCTTGTTGGGTATCGGTGAAAATATATTGCAAGGTATTGAAGCGAGCTTCTAGGTATTGACTACGGGTATGGGCCATGATGATGAGGGAACCAAAATGGGGTGGGTGGGGTCAAACATTTTGCTGAAAAATGATATGTATGAATGGGATAAGGGTGAAGAGATGAATCCAATGGAATAGGTCTCAAATAATGGTGCAAAAATTTCCAGACTTTTTTTTTTACACCCGCGGAGTTATACTCTGGTCTGAAGAATACTGTAGTGATGAAATGACCAAATGCTTAACCAGGAAGAAATATGTAGTGATTTGGCAACCCAAACACAGTTGTGCGACAATAGATCTTGTCTATTTTAATTTGTTTATGTTTATGTCCCCAAGGGTTAGGTATTCAAGGGTTCTACAGACAAGGGGTTTCCCTGTGCCATAGCTCTCTGATATACGTGTGGGGTCCAACATTAGTACTCGGCTCAATATCTTAGGGCATTAACTAAGAAGGCTAAACAATACCCTTAGTCGTACTACCCGACTACCCAGGTACTAGAGAGTATCTTCCTGAGTGATGTTCTCGGTGGCACTATAGCAGTCAGACGACCAATCAGTTTATCTAAAGAGGGCTTCAKGTAATCTAGGTCGATCTGTACACAGGTGTTGTYTGATGCACTACCACTCGAAGGGGTACCACSAGGGGTTACAAGGGTGGCCAACAGATGTGCGCTTAAGTACCACTTGTATTTCCTACGTGTATGAATCCCTCAACCRTGGGTTTATGCGCGTAACGACAGATCTTTGTGGCTTAAAGATGTCGGAATACGTCTCTACCCTGAAAAAAAAATTAACCCACAATTTATGTCGAGGAAAGTGCTATGATACCACTTGTAATATACCAGATATAAAAAGTATGCAGAACATAAATAAAATGCTAGAAATGGCAGAATAACAACAATATAACCAAAACAATTACCACAATAACACTGAAATGATATATGAATAACAACAAAAATAACACTTTGATTCCGAGAGCAATGTTCACGGGCCTCTTCGAGGGGGCAACCTCCAGTCGAGCAGAGCTCTATTACAATGATATCCAAACTAGGGTTCTCATACCCTCGACTCTTATTTATACTAAATATGTCTATTAAAAGAAGCATCTAGAGGAAGATCCTTCTAGAAGCAGAAGCTTCTATTAGGTCTTCTTACATTTGACTTATTCTATTTTATTGAAAGGCCTTATTAATATTGACCTTTACTACATCCAAATATATTGTTCTACCTATGTGCGGGTTAGGACCCTAAAAAAATAAGAAAAATCTCGAGTCAAAGTCACATTGGAGTTGTAGCAATGATTTAGACGAGGATGAAGAAATAGCCAACTTCATAAGGAATTTGAAGAGAGGAACCGATAAGTACAAAGGTATGCTTCCCTTAAAATGTTATAATTGTGGTAAAATTGGTCATTTTTCAAATAAGTGTCCTTATGCTAATAAGTCATATAGTGATGAAGAAGAATATCCCAAGAAAGAAAAGAAATATAAAAAGGGAAACATGAAATGTGATAAAAGGAAAGTCTTCAAGAAAAATCTATACTTGAGAGAAGACAGTTCCTCATTTGATGAAGATTATGAAAGTGATAGTGACTCTGAAAAGGTACTCTTTATGGCTATGGAAACTAAGAGAAAAACTTATGAAAGTGATGAAGAAGAAGTTGAAGTGGATCTTGAGGTTGAATTAATCAGTGCTTTAATTGAACTGAAGAAAGAATAGAAGAAAAACAAATCATTCAAAGAAGAAATCATCTCCTTGAAAACCCAGTTTGAATAAGGAAAGAGAAAGGAAAAAGTAATGCAGATCCAGATGATAAAGAAAGAAAAAGAGTGTGATAAGCTTGAAAAGGAATTAGTGACATTGACAGTTGAAGTCAACAAGCTCAGAAAGAACTTGAAAAGTTCTCAATTGTTAGAAAACATTCTCGACGGAAAAAGGCCATACAGTGACAAATACGGACTAGGATACAAGAATATTCATTTTGAGGAAGGTTCAAGCTCCATGATGAAAGAAACAAAACAAAATATTTATACAGAAGTTTTCAAAGGAATGAATCATGGTCAGCAAGAGTCAGAGAGGAATTAATACATAAGACCTTCTACATTCAGGAAGCAAGGAAGCTTCAACCATTGTGAAGGAAACAACAGAAGAGAAGATCATGATCAGCCAAGGCATGAGTTTAGAAGGACTACATCACAAAGAATATCATTCACTCCCATGTATGAAATTTTCCTTTATGGTTATTGTTTTACTTGTACTAACTTTGGACATAAAGTTATTGATTGCAAATCTTATGGAATAAATGTTCAAACAAGAAATGGTTTTGTGTATCTCCCCAATATTGAAAGTTACAAATGCCATAGTTATGGTCACATAGATTGAAATTGTAGAAGCATGATAGAGCCTCCCATGAAGGAAAACATTGATGTCAGATACAAGATGATTTGGAGAAGAAATGAAAAACAAGAAGAGAAGATGAATGAGGACCAGGTCCCATAGATCATACTCAAAATATTTACAGCAACGCAAGATCATGATGAATCTATAGGAAAAGAGGAAGATCTTAGAATCCAGAAAGAGGATGAAGAGGAAGATGTCAGAATTCAGGAAGAAGATGAAAATAACATCAAAATTCAAGAAGAGGATGATGATAAATCCGCAGACAAAGAGGAAGATTACTCCACATTAGAGAAAATATTATTCTAATCCATTTGTCTTGGAGACTCCCTAGTAAATATGAATATTGAAGAGGGGGTCTAAGCAACAACTCTACATATCAGAGAACTATCTTTCGATTAGTTTGAAGTATTTATAGTTTTTGGATAGGAAGTTTCAGAGTGGCAGAGATTCATTGTATAGAGGATTCCATGCATGCATTCAAAAAGGGATATATTCTGTATAGACTCTTGTAGACATACAAAGATTAATTTTCAAAATTGAGAAGACAGCTTGAGAAGCTAGAATATGTTGTATTCTGCAGATGGGTCAACATTGTATGTAATTGAGTAGTAGATTCATGGGAATTTTATGACATATGGATAAACATGGATTCATGAGAGATTTGACAGGTCTAAACAAATACATGACAGTGGATGAATGCATAGTAACAATTGGAATCAGTGGAATCAGTGGACAAGTGGAATCATGAAAGAAAGCAATAAAAGGCACAATAGAAGCTATATCATTAGAAGAAGGTATGGCCATTGATGTGAACTTGACAAGTCGTGAAGACTTGAAGTCAAGTAACTTTGAATTATTTTTATATATGTCAGTGAATTGCAAGAGGAAGCACCAATGGACAAAGAACATCAGAAGAGAGGAAAGAAAGCATATACAGGAAATCCCACATTGATCTACATGACATTTAGTATAAAATTCAAGAGAAATTGTCATAGAAAGAGATTAGACGCATGAAGATAGGGAGGGCGCATGAAGTCAGAGAAAGATTGTTTAGAGGAGGTATATCGATGGGGGTATTTACCATTTTACCCATGATGTCAAAGGGGGATAAAGATAAGGATCGGAAGAGAAAGATTGGAAGCATGAAGACAGGGGGAGCAGCCCCAAGGGGAGATACCCTTTTCCATTGATGTCAAATGGGGAGAGAAACATCAGAGAAGCATTGGTCACAGGTGGAGTATGAGTGTTTCCATCAATTCCAAAGGGAGAGATTGTTGGACAGTTGGTTTTCATTGATGTTGTTGGATAATTGGTTGTCATTGATGTTGTTGGACAATTGGTTTTCATTGATGTCAACAAGCAGTGGTTGTCATTGATGTCAACAAATGTGGATGTATTTAGAGAAGTATCCAAAGAGGTCCCCTTATGGTGTAGCTCTAAGCATGGCTCTCACAGGAAGAGGCTTTGAAAAAGTTTACAACAAACCCATAGGTGTGGTCATGAAGCTCAAATTTGTTTGAGGAATAAGGACATGAAGGACAGTGTAAATGCATGTAACACACTTGTACATGGATATTCCTCGTTATTATGTTTCCAACGATAGGTGGAACGTCACGTAGTTCCTCACGGTTGAGAAGTTATGAGGTCATGAAGTTGGAAGCCCCAAAGATCGGTTAAGAAGCCCCTAATTGGTTACAAGTCATTAATGAAAGGGTAAAGTGGTTGTAACAAGAAATTTCAAGAATCCCTAAAGTTAAGGAAAGAGGTTACTTAGAAAAATTATATATACACCTCAAGAAGTCACTCATAAGTACATTCACACACACATTCTTTTGAATATATTCTATGTGAATAAGTGATTCTTATTTGGGGTAACCAAAAAGATCTAAGATGAATTTTAGAGGGACGATGAAGTGAAGAATAGAGAAATTCCAAGGGAGGATGAAGTCTTGTGATGACGTATTCTAAGGTATGTTATTTAAAGGTCATATTACCATTTTCACTATAACATTTTTTCTAGAATGAATCAGATAGTGAACATTGGAGGTTGTTGAAAACACATATGAAGGTACATATGCTAAACTTTTATCTTGTGGGTCGTTGTATTTTTGGAGATACACTATGTAGAAGATAGGGTTTTTGGATAGTCTTGAAACTAGTCTTAAACATGTGTTCTGGGTAAAACAGTCATAAATTCTTCATAGAATATATAAATTTTGTTAGCCCAATTGCAATGGAATGATATAAGTCTATAGTATCGTGTGTGTTAGTTTTAGAATCATATATCAAATATTGAGCGCGGGGCATGTTGTACAAATTCACTCTCCATAATAGGCTAAAATTCAGGAAGGTTTTCCATTTTCGTTATAACTTCTTTTCTAAGGAGTTTCAGACCATGAAATTTTGAGGAGATGGAAGAAAGATCTTAGAGCATCTGTTGTTAAATTTTCAAACATTATTCATTACAAGTACAAATTTATGCTTGTTGAGAGTAAGGGTTTGTGACTAATCCAAAACTAGTCTCGTGAGACTGAGGTAAAGTTTGATGAAGATGTCATTATCTTGTTTCTAAAGTTGAGGAAGAGCTATAGGTATGTACTCTTGTGTATCAAGTCAACTACAAGATCAGGCGTATGCTTATGTGTTAGTTTTGATGCTTATGCTTATGTTGTTATGGTACATGCTCGAGGCATGTCATGGTAGTGATTGTGCATGGTACACCTTGGTGATGGTATGATACATTGTTAGAGGCACATATTGGATACTTGGCATATAGTTTGTTGTATGGTACATGAGTGTTATGGCACATGTTTTATGGTATCTCTTGGTACATGGTTTATGGATGTTGGCACATGCTTGAGGCACATGGTTTATGGTACATATTGGTTACTTGTTGATGATGTGATGGTCATGCCTTTGGTATCTTGTTGAGACATTGGTATATGTCTGAGGCACATATTTGGTTCATGGTGTGAGGCATATTCTTGGTACATGTTGAGGTAGATGCATAAGATGGTATAGGTTTGATACATAGTTGATGTACGTCATATGGTACATGGTTGATGTACTTGGTATGGTACATGGTTGATGCATGGTATGGTACAGGTTGATGCACATGGTATTGTATAGGTTTCGGTACATGGTTGATGCATGATATGGTACAGGTTGGTACATGGTTGATGCATGATATGGTACAAGTTTGATGTACATGGTATGGTACAAGTTTTGGTTGATGGTTGATGTACGTGGTTTGGTGATGGTTTTGGTATCCATGTGAGTGGATCTAGTTATAGTTGGTTGATGATGGTATATCAGTGACGGTGAAAGTGACATGTTGGTTGATGTGACAGTGGTAGTCACGGGTTTATGTGACAGTGACAGTGACAGTTTGGTTGATGTGACAATGATAATGACAGGTTGGTTGATGTATTGGTGACATTGGAAGTGACAATTTCAGTGTAGTGACAGTGAGTCTACACTCATATTTCATGGCAGCAGGTGGGGGTGAGGAAAGGGGGTTGTAGCCTCCTTTCGGTTGGTGCTGGAGAACACAGGGAGTTGGAGCTTCCTTCAGGTTGGTGCCTGTAAATCAGGGGGTTGTAGCCTCCTTCCAGTTGGTGCCAAAGAACTCAGGGAGTTGGACCTTCCTTTAGGTTGGAGCCTATAAATTAGGGGGTCATAGCCTCCTTCTGGTTGGATCTAGAGAATACAAAGAGTTGGATCTTCCTTCAGGTTGGTTATTGTAAATCAGGGGGTCATATCCTCCTTCCAGTTGCTTCCGGAGAACTCAGGGAGTTGGTGCTTCCTTTAGGTTGGTGCCTATAAATCAGGGGGTTGGTACCTCCTTCCAATTGGTGCTGGAGAATTTGGAAGTTGGTGTTTCCTATGAATGTAATCTTTGATATATAAGAAAGAATTATGTGGTTTTCTCCCATTTGGGTTTCCACGTAAATTTTGGTGTACTGTGCATGTGGTTATCACTTATGGTTATATGCTCATGATATATTGAATGAAATTATAAATGATATACTATTGATAAAGTTGAAATTTATATATATTGTGATTGAAAGTTGTAAAAGGTACTCATATTGATTCACCCCCCTCTTAGTATTCCAACATATATGTCGTACATCGTAGGAATCCTTAGTCCATTACTACAATAGCATTCCCCTTGCCTATCATCATTGATTGGAAGAAAAGGGTGTCAATTGTCTTGTTTCTGCCTTGCATACTTGTTTGGAATTTGAAGAATATAATCTTGGGATAGGCTTGCCTTTTAATTATGTTATTCCTAAAACTAATATGATTGTCATGTTGCAAATGATGTGAGATATGCAAGACATAATCATATCTTTCAAGCATGTATTGACTGCATATCACAAACTTATCCCAAATCCTTCTCTCCATTTTTTAACAAGGCCTAGTCCTTCCCAACCTAAAAAGGTTTCTCTTTGTCATCGGTGCAGTTTATGTGATGAAGCCCACCAGTTGGAACTACCTCTGGTACCCCATAGGGTTGACCTCCCAAAGTAAAAATGACATTGTGGCATGGAGACTCATAAACAACATGTTTTTCCACATAAAAGGTTGTCCTAAAACATCATCACAAACTTTGAGTGGGGAAAGATCACACAATACCTCATCTTTGAAGGGCTTGATGTCGTAGGACATGTGGCATTGTTGGCTAACGTGAAGGTCTCGTCCCTAGCTCAACCAATCGATGGTATATGGTTGATGGTGTGGCATTGTCAGCAACTTCAATCTCTTGAAAACCTTGGATGATATTAGGTTCTTCTGGCTCCCACTATCAACAATGAAATGTAGTGGGGTCCCCTTCACCCAAATATATGAATGGAAAAGGTGCTCTCCCTTCTCAAGCTCTTTTGACTCATCCAGTTGGATCTTTGCGATTGTGATGGTAGCACTAGGTTCTGCATCGATGATATATTTTCCCTTATTCTATTTTGAATCATAGTCAAAGTCAAGGTCCAACTCCTTTCGTTTAATCTCAACCAACAATTATTGTTTTGAGCGGCATTCATCAATGTTTTTCGAGGGAATTTTGTAGAACTCACACCATTTTCCAGCATCCTTCTTCATATTTTTGTTACCATTCTTGTCCTATGGCTTGGAATGGTTGTTTTGAGGTTAGATTTCCTTTCTTTTTCCCTTGTTTTTTGACTTAGGGTTGGCTTTACCATGCTTTTGTTGTTGCAGATTTGCAGACCCAAACTCCTACTTATTATGCTGCTTAAATTTCTACTCGATTTTGACAACATATTGATAAATGACTCCTAGTGAGGAGATGTCCAAGAAATCCATATTTCTTTATATGTACCTTTGTAGGCCACTACAGTGCTTCAAAACTAGGTGTTGCTTGGATTCTCTGATACCTCGCTTTGAGAACAAGGTATGGAAGATGGTGGTGTACTCCGACACCATTTATTCCCTCTCCTAATGCAGAGTTGTCCATCTCATGTATTGGTCATTACAGTTTCCAACAAGGTAGAATTCCTCTGATCTAGGAGGATCTCCACACACAAAAGTATTACTTTTCACACCATGGGATAAATCATTAAAATGATAATTAATTAATAAGGTGGCAAAGAATAATTAATGCACATAAATGATTTATTTAAATATAAAGGCAATTAATACTTTGAAATGAGTATGAGAAAACTCATGTATTAGTCATGCATATGAGACAAATTATTAACGCTTAAAGTGAGTTTGATAATCTCATGTAATATTCATTTAATTATAAAATGGAAAATTAGTTGTGAGAAAACAACTCACAAATTAGTTTTTTTTAATTTTAAGGGGAAATTAGCTTCCTAGTCTTAAGTAGGAAGTTAAGGGTCTTATGAGTTGGCTTGGAATTTTCCTCACTTTGTTACAAGTGGATTCCTAGTCTCAAGGAGGAAGTTAAGGGTCTTTCTCATTTTTGTCCTTGAGTAGGTACTAGATCCCAAATTCATGGATCTTGTCTTTTTGTATTATGGAGCTAGGAAAAATTATTTAAATCCCTTTAATTGAATCCTTGGGGGAGAAGGCTATGAGAGTATTTTTACAAGCTCTTTTGGAGATCTCTTTGAGGAGAGAAACAAAAACTCATGCGTGTGGTTTGTATGTAAGCCCCTTTTAGGAGAGTCAAGCCCCTTTTGCGAGAATGTCATCCTTCTGGTGTCTGAAGAAATGTGCCACCCTTTTGTGAGAATATTTCAGCCCTGTCAAAGGAAGGATAATGAAGCAATTTGTATTCCTGCATATCCAAAGAAATAGCCATACTCGTGAACTCTATTAACAATGGTGATCTCTTGTCACGTGTTGTTCTTTCATCTCATGTTTCCTTATGCATGCTTTATTTTTGCATTTATGTTTTATTAAATGCATTAAGTAATGGATTATGAGAAAAACAACATATTTCACAGAGTTATATTCTATTTGGATTCAAGTATTCATAAGCACTTCAATTTCACCTTTAATGCAATCAAGTTCAAGTAAAATGATCTTAAATCTGACCTTAACAAGTGGCCTAGAACCAAGAACAAGTTTGGTATCAAGGTCACCCTGGTTTCAGATCATCCTCCTTGAGGGAATCAACAAAGGTCGCCCAGGTGGGTCTTGTGTAACATCCCCAACCACCAACAGGTCGAGCCACGTCACTACAGGATGTCTCTCTTCGCTCCGATACCAATTTGTGGCATTGTCGGTCACCCAACATGCCGGGAAACGCCATAGAGAAATATATATATATATATATATATATATATATATATATATATATATATATATATATATATATATATATATAACATATCTATAAAACACAAAACACATAACACACAATAATAGCTACCCCACACACACACATATATATATATATATATATATATATATATAACACATTTCTAATTAACTTAAAACAAATAACACAAAATTATTGCTACCATACATACTCATGTGGAATTGACAGTAATTCATACATGCAACAGAACACATGATAACATTGCAAGAATCACACACATGCACAACATACATAGTTAAACAAAGAAATTATACTTATCTTTTAACTGGAGAAAAACCACCAACTACGTGCAGACCTGCCACGAACCTCCCAGCCTTAGACCATGTTGCTCTTCATTCTCAGCAGTGGGTCACCCCGAGTTGGGACTAATCTCCACCCAAGGCAAGGAATCCTAAACTAGGCTGAGGTTACAGGAGACTACACAGTGCAAATGGAAGGATTCTCTCCAAGAGCCTTCTTACGCTCACTAATCATGGACTCTCATTCCACACATGCATGTTCCACCCCAGGAATATGCACCTTCACTGTTCCATAGTCCATTGACTGCTCCACTTCCCCTTTCAGGGTCTCAGCAACAGGCTGAATCAGGAATTCTTAGAGCTTCGTAGTTACTACTGGACTCTCTCTAGGAGAAAATTACTTCCCAACAAACTCTCTCACCTGGAGAGAGTTGCTCACATTCCTGACAACCTGCCTCTTAAACCACGATCCTGACAACCCTCTTCTTCCACCAACTTCAACTCAATTCTATCAAGGTGAGGACAACAACAAAGGTTCAATACATCTCAGGTAATGGAAACAACCACAATTCAATAAGGTACGACTCGGTTCTGGCAAGTGCGGATATGATGCATTTCACAGGAAAACACAGATCGACTTCCCCAATTACTGGTTTCAGAGGTGCATGAAAGATGCTTAGGTCGACGATGGAGGCCCGACAGGTTAGGTGAAGGATCAGATAATGGGAAACGAACCCCCCCCCAACGAGCTGACTCTCCAGCTTTAACTGCATGCACCTAGGTCGACACCTGTCTTCCTGGAGTTGCATGCACTCCATTTAGCATTCGTTCACTTTCCCAAGAACTTAGGATAACTGGGTTTATTTTTCCCCCACTTTAATATTTTCATTTGTTAAGAATATATTATAATATTCCCTTGGGTTAAGCCCCCTAGATTAGCCCCTCTTTCCTAGCCTCTCAGTCCCATCCCTTTCCCTACCTGGTGGAGCTTCGTCCCCCATCACTCTTTCTTCGTGGTTGGTCTACACGCAACGATGTATAAATTTTATTAATGATATGCATAATTACATATACAAAAATTGGGCTTATTAGCCTTAGCATATAGGATCTTCGGCTTATCAACACTCGGCTCACCAGCCTACAAACATTAGTACATTTCATAGGGGCTCGACCTGGGGTATTACAATCCCCTCCCCTTATTTTTTCATTGTCCTCAATGCAATTCGTTTACATAATATCAACAATATTTTCAAAATCTTCAAAAATATGCAGGTACTCTACCTGCATAGCATCCTCATGCTCCCATGTCGCGTCCTCAGGACCATACTAGGTCCATTGGACCTTTACAAGCCCTATGGATCGATTCCGGAGTTGTTTTCTCTTTCTGTCCAATATGCGCACTGGATGCACTTGCAAGGCGCCTTCTTGCTCCACCTGAATCACATTCCAATCAATCACATGATTAGGATCAAGTACATACTTCTTGAGCTATGAAACATGAAATAAATTATGAACAGTCATGGATGCAGGTAATGCAAGCATATAAGAAACTGGTCCAGTCCTTTCTAGGATTTCGAATGTTCCACAATATCTGGCTGCCAACTTGGAATAGTTTCCCAACTTCAGGGAACTTCTGTTGGCTTTTACTTTCAAGAAAAAACAATCACCCACTTTAAACTCCTTGTGGTTTTTGTTCTTATCAGCGTAAATTTTCTGCATGTCTTGGGAAGCCTTCAAATTCTTCTTAATCTTCAGCATTTTCTCTTCCATTTCCTTGAGTAACTCTAGCCCAACCACTGCCCTATCAGTTGGGTTATCCCAGCTTACTGGGGTGTTTCACTTTCTTCCATAAAGTGATTCAAATGGGCTCATCTTCAATGATGCTTGATACCTATTGTTGTAAGCAAATTCTACCAAGTGTAGGTAGTCTTCCCATTTAGATAGTTTTTCCATCACATACATCCTTAGCATGTCCTCTATCACTTGGTTCACCCTTTATGTTTTCCCATCAAACTTAGGATGATAGGTTGTGCTTAAGTTCAAATTCATTCCGAACCCTTTGAATAACCCCTGCTAGAACTTTGAGGTAAATTTCGAGTCTTTGTCAGACACAATTGTCTTGGGAATACCATACAATCGTGCTACTTCCTTCATATAGATATCAACAACATTATCTGCCTTGTGAGCGGTTTTCAAGGGAATAAAATGGGCATCTTTCGTAAGCTTATCCACCACCACCATGATGGAATCATGATGCTTATCAGTTCTGGTAAATCCTGTGATGAAATCCATTGTCACCATTTCCCACTTCCACTCAGGAATGGGCAATGGTTGTAGCAACCCAGATGGGTGCCTATGTTAAGCTTTGACCTTCTGACATTCTAAGAATTTATCTATGTATTCA
>JZKD02S1612958.1:53612-63728 GCA_000966675.3 Picea glauca | reverse complement strand
AGCTATCAGTGGGTGTAAGACCAGTCCACATTTTCAGAATTCTACACATATTCTCTGCTACATCGGTTATTTCCTAACAATTTTCCTCTTCTGTTTATACGTGAGATTCTCCCCTGATTGGAGCCTTACACCATAGACAGCTAAATGTTTTTCTCCTACCTCATACATTTTATTAAAATATAATACAGTTACGGGAAAGAGCCTTTGATTTGCATCCCTATTTTACTCCTAAAGTTGTAATTTCTCTTTTATACGACCAAATTGAGACAGCACTTAATCTCTCTCTGAAGTTTTTCCTACTTGTATTGTTCCTCCATGATTGTCCCAGTACCAACACAGCCCAATATCGAACCCGGAATATCGAACCAAACACATATTGCCTTAAACCTTTTCAACACTATTCTTAAAACAACTACTAACCGGGTCGAACTTGAACGTTCATGGGAATCCATTGAACAAGATATAACTATCCAGGAATAGTTGGAAGCTAGACAACGCCAACGTAGAAATCTTCCCTAGTTTCCTTTGCCGAAAGTTGACGTTTCTCTCTTCTCCACCTTTTACCCACTTTCGGATGCCTAGACACTGTACTTCTAAGCCTTAAGTACAGACTCTGGAACAACACCCACCTAGCACGTTCTCCTCTGAACTCGAAGCAGAGTTCAGATACACACTCCTTGCATTGGCTCACAGAGTTTCAAGACACTGTCATGCACTCCTTGCATTTATCCTAAAGAACCCAGAAATAATCCAACAAACTCATAGACATAGAATCATGTCTATCCCTGCATATGGAAACCTATCCTACACATCTATAGCATATTCATACATAACACATAGATAACATTCATCAAATACAAATATTCACCACACTGGAATTGATAAACAATGAAATTTTTTCTTTTGTATTAAAATCATAATGTCGAACTATGAAGCTAGTCATCGATTTATTGTCCAAAGAGGGAAAATGGAGCTCTGCAACTAGGCGACAAACCCTAGCGCACTGAATTTCCAACAGCTCGTGTTCGCCTGATGCGCGCTTTGATGCCAGAGCATTGACTGCCCAATACATCGAACTGCAGAATAGAACTCAGCACGGTCCCCGTTGGCCTTACAATGAGCTCGGGGGAGGGGGGGAAACCCCCCTCGTACAGCGACATAGCCGCCAACGAAAAAGATGGGTCATGTGCTAAAAGGCCGGCTTTCGAACCACCGATTCATATGAGAGAGCAGCTATTTACCCAAGAACAAACCTTCAACAAAGAAATGGAGCTGGAACCCAATACTTCTCACGCACAAGCTTCCAAAAACTGGCTGCCAGATAAGTGTATCCCTCAACTGGATAAACCACATATGTACCAAATAAAATCGACTAGGGTGGGGGAACACACCCAGTTTATGATGGAACACGCACTGATAGGTAAATTCTTGGGCCTCTGGCCGACTGAGAGAGACCTCACTCGCTGGATTAAAGACTGGTGGAACCCTAAAGGAGATTATGAGGTCCATCTCAGCTCCAAGGGTTTTTTCACAATCATACTATACACTCTTGAAGACAAAGACAAAATATTTGACAACGGGCCATACTTCTACAACTCAGCGGGCCTTTTTCTAAGATTCTGGACTGATAGATTCAATCCAGAACAAGAAGACTTCACAAGAGCCCCGGTCTGGATCAGGCTATACTCCCTGCCTCAGGAATTTTGGCTAGAAGAAATACTGATGGGCATAGGGAACACAGTGGGTCAATACGTCAAGGCTTTAGAGGCCACAAAGATAAGAAAGTATACATCATACGCCCGTATCTGTATCTATATGGACATTTCGAAGGCCTTGCCAGGCTCCATCACTCTAGAATACCAGGATGAGGTCTAGAACCAAACAATCGACTACGAGCATATACCCTTTCGATGTCGGAAGTGCCACGAGCACGGTCACCTGTTCAGAGACTGCCCCTTGAATGCCCCAACCCCTAAGGCCTCTGACGCCAAGCAAAAGGATGGGTTTACCAATTTCACAGGCAGGAGAAAGAACCCTTCAAGAAAAAAGAACCAGAGTTCGACCCCAAAGGTCCCCTCCAAGAACTCTTTTGACGCCCTGAACCAGCTTTCGAAAGAGAAGGATTCACAGGCCCCCCTCCAGGCTTCAGGGAAAGGAAAAGGCAAAGGCCCTGAAGTGCCACATCCAACACACCCAAAGGAATCAACTCAGTCAACACAATCTGGCAGGGAAGAAGATACTAATATGCTCATGGATTAAATGGATCTGGCAAAAATTGACCTAGAACAACTGGAAGAAGCACTCAATCAAAAGGATCTACAGCATATTCCAGTGGAGCAGCTCAGGAAATTGCATAAGGTGTTTACCAACTCAACCGTGGGATCCACAACCAGGCTGGGCATCTCGGCAGATCCGAACATCGAGCAAAAAAAACTACCAAGGAAAACAAAAGGCGTGGCCGCAAACCAGCCCAGCAACTTATCAAGGAAGCAGGGCACTTAATGATCAACTCTGGGCAGATACAGAGGCTTTCGGAGGGATACCTCCACCCCCCCCCCCACCATCCTCATGATGAAGATAATATCTTGAAATATCAGGGGACTTAATGGAAGATCTAAGCAACGGATCCTCCGAGATTGCATTAAAACAGAGAATCCAGATATCTTATTATTGCAGGAAACCAAATGTGCAGGAAGGGAGGCAGAGAATATTTTTCGAAACAGCTGGAAGCATGGGGAATTCCTCTTCCAGGATTCAGTGGGGGCGGCAGGAGGACTTTCTATCCTTTCGAACCCGCAGGTGGTCACCATACTTCATCCCTTCTCCACCAGAAACACCTTAACATCTCTCTACAAAGATGTGGCCTCCTCCAAGGATGGCGCTATCACAAATGTTTATGGTCCGCAGTCTATGCAAGACAAGGAAAGATTTATACGATCTCTTCAATATGTTCAAACCCTAATACACACTCTGCATTGGATAATCGAAGGTGACTTCAATATGATCCTAACGTTGGAATAAAAAATAGGCGGCTCAAAGAGGTTGGAGCAGGACAACGGTATGTTCAAAACCCTAATAGAACAACTGAACATGGTTGACATGGAAACCCGGAACGGAATCTTTACCTGGTCCAATAAAAGAATAGGGCACCAGCACGTGGCCTGTAGACTGGACCATTTTATAGTGACCGAGGCTCTCCTTGAAAGCGACCAGGCTTTGGAAGCAAATATTGTCCCAAAAGCAGGGTCAGACCACTGGCCCATTGTCTTCTGCATGGACCCGGGTTTCCCACCTAGGCCCAAACCTTTCCATTTTGAAAAGTTTTGGCTCTCTCACCCAAACTTTCAACATTTAGCCCGCACCTGGTGGGCCCAAGCAGAAATTGAGCATGGCACTCATATGTACAAACTCCAGCAGCGCCTCAACAACTTCAAACTGTACCTAAAACAATGAAACAAATCCACTTTTGGAGACATTCTCCTTAGAAAGCGGGAAATCGAAGGACAACTAGAAGAACTCCAGCAAACTTTCATAACAGGGAATCGAACGCAGGACATGGCATGGGAAGAGGAACAGCTGATAATGAACTTAGAGACCTGCAGAGAACAAGAAGAGATCTTGTGGAGGCAAAAATCCAGGGTCCAATGGCTTAAGGAGGGGGAGCGCAACACAAAGTTCTTCCATAGGGCGATGACGCACCGCCGATATATTAATCGCATCTCCTGGTTGGAGGACGAGCAAGGTGTCCCAATAAGAGAGCATGACAAAATAGCAGAGGCGCTTAATTCCTTCTATCAAGATCTCCTAACAGAGACCAACACAAACAGGGAGGAGGCCATCCAAAAAGTCACTCGGCACATACCACGGTTAATCAACTTGGAGCAGAATAGTGCTTTGATGAGGCCTATCACCCAGTCTGAAGTGGACTCAACCATAAAGGACATGCCTCCAGGGAAATCACCTGGACCTGATGGCTTTACAATGGACTTCTTCCACCACTGTTGGGACATGGTCAAGGAATATGTATGGCTGGCAGTTGAAGAGTCCAGAACTTCTGGACAAGTTCTCTCTTCCTTAAATGCAACCTTCATCACTCTCATCCCCAAGGAGGAACGGGCCACCCACCCGAAGCAGTTCCGTCCAATCTCCTTGTGCAATGTCATTTACAAGATAATCACGAAAACCATCGCCAATCGCCTCAAACCGCTCCTGCCGCTTATCATTTCTAAGGAGAAATCCGGCTATGTGGAAGGGAGACAAATTATGGACAGTGTCATATTGGCCAATGAGGTGATCCACTCCTTAAAGACAAGCAAAATACCAGGTATGCTCATTAAACTTGACCTTTCAAAATCTTTTGACAGGTTAAGTTGGCAGTACTTGCGGTCGATTATGGATTCTTTCGGCTTCTCGAATGACTGGGTGGACTGAATTCTCAAGCTCACTACTTCCTTCTTTTTCTCAATTCTTGTAAATGGCACACCCTTTCGACCTTTCCGCTCTACCAAGGGAATCAAGAAAGGTGATCCTCTATCTCCTTTCCTCTTCGTAATTATGGCGGAAGGCCTAGGCCGATATTTGAAAGCAGTGGTCCTAGAAGGGACGCTCGAGGGGCTGCCACTCCACAACATGTACCCGACGCCCTCGCACAGCCAATTTGTCGATGACACCCTCCTCATGAATACTCCCACGGCCAGAGAAGCAACCAAGCTCAACTCAATTCTCTCTGACTTCTCAGATGCGTCAGGTATGCTGCTCAACCTGGATAAGTCCAAACTTTATTTCTTCAACACGCCAGTCTTGGTTCAGGCCCATCTCTCAAGACTTCTTGGAATAGACAGATGCTCCCTCCCCTCCACATACTTAGGCATACCCTTAACCGGAGAATCGGCGAGATCTATCTCATGGGATAGCCTACTATTATCCATTGCTAACAGGCTGAACAGCTGGACTTTCCGACCTCTGAATATTGCGGCTAGATTAGTTCTGCTTAAATCAGTCCTGCAAGCTTTACCTACGTACCTCTTTACTGCTTTTGCGGTGCCCATTTCGGTCATCAAATCCATTAGGAGTCTTCAACACAATTTTCTATAGAAGGGACACCAGGGCAATAAGAAATGGGCCCTTGTTGGTTGGGATAAGGTGTGCAGACCCAAAAAAATTCGGAGGACTGGGCATTCAGGACCCGGGGAAAATGAACCAGGTCATGGGAGCCAAGATGTGGTGGAGATGGATGCAACACCCTCATGATATCTGGGCGCAACTCTGGAAGCAGAAATATGCACCAACAATGCATTACGACCAGCTAATCAGATTCAACGAACAGAGGCAAGGATCCAATATCTGGAATACCGCTTGGCGGAACCGCTCCCTCATACAACAACACGCCTTTTGGGAAATAAGGAATGGTGAAAGTGAACTATTTTGGCAAGACTCGTGGCAACATCTACCTCCTTTTAATGAACTGGAAATCCTTCACCCTCTTAAGATCAAGCTGCAGCAATACAGCCTCAAAAAGGTCAAGGATTTCTGGCTCCCAAATCACGAAAGACAGCAATGGAGACATTGGAAAACCAGCAAAACAGATCTACAGATTGAGGAGAACTTTGACCTTCTATCGTGGCAGGAGTGCATGCAACTCAGGAAGATTTCTTTTAAGGATGGTATGGATATTCTTCGATGGGGTCACTCCACCTCAGGAATTTTTTCGGTCAAAGAAGCTTACCACCTTCAAACGAACCCTCTGAACCAAGCCTCTGAAGGAATCTGGAGCAAAGTCTGGCAACCCTTTCTCTGGCCTAAGATTTCCTTTTTTCTATGGCTAGCAGCTCAAAACCGCATCCTCACCTGGGACAATCTTACTAAGAAGGGATTCACTGGCCCTTCTATATGCCCCCTTTGCCAACAAAGTGAGGAAACCATGGAACACCTTCTCAACAATTGTCATTACAGTCAGCAGATCTGGGATTGGGGAGCTCAAGCTATGCGTCGTTCCCAGCGGAATCGTGGCAGCATTTGGGGCACTCTGACCAACTGGGGAACATCCTCCTTTCACAACCCAATTCTCCAGCGCATTTGGTAGCTGCTCCCGGGCTTCTCCCTCTGGGCAATCTGGAAGGAAAGAAATCAAAGAATCTTCAACTCCAAACCTTCCCCTTCTACCAGCACTTGGGAAAATATAAAACGCCTCATCCATGAAACCATTCTTAGTAATTCATGGCTTCACGATGAAATTCAGTGCAAGCCTGAGGAGAAGCTCATTCTGGAAGGATGGGACCTTCATTTGCGCATCAAGACACAGGGGAAGACCAAGGGAGGGCGTGATAGCAGTCCTACGGTCTGGACCCCACCCCCATCTGGCTTCCTTAAACTTAATTTCGATGGGGCCTCCAGGGGAAACCCTAGACCAGCTGGTTTCGGAGCTGTCCTCAGGAACAACATGGGCGAGATTACTCATATGACTGCTGGCTTCCTGGGAGAAAACACGAACAATGTGGCGGAGATCACAAGTCTTTTAAGAGGCCTTCAAGTTGCGGTTCAGCACCATTTCCACCGGCTGATCATTGAAGGAGACTCACAAGTAATAATTTAAATCATATTGAAAATCCTTCACGGTCAATCTCCAGGGCAGATTTCCCCCAGCTGGAGACTCTCTGGACTTCTGGAGGATTTTGAGGGCTTCATCCACCCCAAATTGACCCTCATCCCTGTTCATGTGAAACGAGAAGCTAACAAGGTTGTTGATCACCTGGAAAACGCAGGAATTGAATCAAAGGAGAATCCCATCTATTGGCAGGCCAACGTCTCTGAAGAAACAGTCCTCTCTATGCAATGCAAAGACCTTTCTAGCAGAGACTTCCCAGCCCTGGATGGGGTGACACGCGGCATAGAGGAGGCGACACCTGGACTCGCACTCAACTCTGGTTTAATCGCTAGTTTAATGGCTGATGGACGCCACCCACACATCCGCATTAACGATGGTGGACGGCCATAGCAGAGGGCATGTGATGGAGGTACTCCTCCCTCACGCGACCATTAACCCCCCCTGCGCACACGGATTCATCGTTGATATGGATGGATGGAGGTTTCGACAGTTTGGTTATGGTTTTTCTTTTGCACCCGAGCAATGAAGGAAGGCTCCTGGTGTGGCTCTGCCATGGTTATTTACGGCCTTCTCTCTGCACTCTGAGAAGATTTTCCAGGTCTGGTGGTCTCTCTGTGGGTCTCGACAGAGTAGGCTTGTCTGCGCTCAGCACCCGCAGCCGCTCTCGACCTGGATTTTTTCTAATTCGACTATGCATTTGATTGGCATTTGCTTGGGAACAATGGTCAGGAAGCGTGGAAAGCCCCGACGGGGTTCTGCTTGGGAACTTGAACGTGATTTGGATTTGGCGTCTTCCATCCTCAGGAAGAAGGCTCGGGTTGAGAGGAGGGCATTGCTCAACACCATCGTTGAACAGGGAGTTGGATGCAACAGGGAAGAAAAGGAGACCGAGCCCGCGAATTTGTTTCCAATTTGTGTTGTGGAGGAGGACCTGTCGATTGGGGACTTGCTGGGCAACGAGCAGCCAAGCGCCATGGAGATGTTCAGCAGGAAGGGCACCAAGTGCATCCCGACTAAGGATGTCGACCCCCCCCAGCTGTGTAGTTGAAGAAATCCCATGGACGGGTGACCTGCAAGCTACAGGTCCCGAGAAGGTGGTGAAGGCAGAGAAGGTTGTGGTGCAGAGGAAGCTGACGGTCGGCATTGGTGAAGCTGCGGAACTGAAGACTGCTCCTCCTAGCAGCTTGGGTGGCGGAACGCATGGTCCTCTCCTCAGTGACGAGCACCTGGCCTTGGTGTTCGAGCTCTGTAGCCACATTTCGGACTTGGAACACAGGGCCATCCTTATGGGTCAGCGCATGGATTTGCTCCTCGACGCGTTCTCCGGGGCTCCAGCTCAGGGAAGGTGCCCCCTGTGCACGCAGAATTTTGCCATTCCGACGGGGACTTGACAAGCTGGAGGAAGGGACACGTCACCGGGTGCCTAGGTTCTCTTGTTTTCTAGGTTTTTAGTTTTACTGTGTAATTGTTCTAAGTTTATCTGGACCACTGGCATCTGTCCTGGTTTCCTACGAGCAGGACAGATGCCTCTTTTCTTAATGTATAATTCTATCACTGCTTGTTTCCTCCCACTTATGCTGGTTTCCGGTTACCGGCAGCATTTTTGGTGACTGTAGCCTTGACTTGGTTTATTTTGTCAAAGTTTTGTGATAATAGAATATAGCAGGCACTACGCCTTTTTTATTTAAAAAATAAATAAATCATAATGTCAAATACAATGTGAGCTCGGACTGCAACTGAGTCTTGGCTCTCTCTAGCTCTCCCCTTACTCGAATTATTCATTTTGATACAAGATATTTTTACAAAATAGTGGCTCCACGAGCTCTCCCTCCAACTCACCTAACTCTCATCAATTACATTGAATCACATTCAATGGCCATCTAGTCTGAATCGGATCTAGATCCCATCAACCTGTCAGCCATTAAAGGAAACCTTATCTATAGCCTGTACAAAGGTAATAACTTGACTCTTCCAGCCTTTCAACTTTTAATTACATTTAATTTTACATTTGAAATTTAAAAAATGAGGGGAAAATGAGAGGGTTGATGCCTCTCCCCTCCTTGAATGTGTGTGGATGTGCTAAATAGTTGGCATGCTACTGAGGTGGAGCGATGATCTTGCATCATACTCTACTGTTGGGAAAATCATGAGCTCCTCTACTCTACGGTTGAAATCCCCCTGGATCCCAAACTCTTCTTTGGAGTTGTCCTCCTGCTCCTCTGCTTTTTTTTTTTTTTGTTGCTGCCCTACTACTCTTGCAAGTCTTCCTCTATTCAGCTTCTCCCTGCTGGTAGTTTCTTTTGCTGAATTCAACGTCAGCTCTCTGATTTCCTCAATCACCTCTTCCAACTACTCTGTTGGTTAGCTCCCTTTATGCAGCCTACTTAGTTGCATCTCCTCCTTGTCAATGGGTAGACCAACCTAATCTCCCCTACTGTTTTCTTCTTCTGTGGCTTTGATTTTCCACTTCCCTGCAGATTCAGATTATGTGGCCTCCTTACTAGAATTTTTTCCAGTCATATCTTGTTATAGATTATCCTCTGCCAGCTCCTCATGCGTTGGTTCAACTCCAGCTGCTCCTCATGTTGGTATTTTTCTCCATCTAGCATGATTGTTTCCTGGAAGCCATCTTTTGGTTCTGTATTGCCCAACCAATCCTCCAGCAACTTAAAATCCATCTCCCACTGAGTGAGAAACTCAATTGTGTGCTCCTTTTCTTTTGTTGGGGAAGACTTCAATATCTTCTCCTTCTCCTCCTTTATGACAGTCACAGTTGGTTTTCCTTCTGTTGCACTCTCAATATGTCCTCTGGCCTCTACTTGGTTGTTTAGCAAGAATATCTCAATTCCTCCAATGATCATAATGCTCCTTTAATCCTCCTCCATCAACACTCCTTGTTGATTTGAACCCTCAGTTGAGTTCCTCTCTTCTCCCTTTCCCACCTGGCAATCTGGGATCCCTCTTCTGCCCTCCTGGCAGTCTATGAGATCAATTGTTGATCTCATATGATTTCCCACCTGGAAATTTGAAATTTCATCATTTCCCTCATGGAATTTCATGAGATCAACTGACCTCTTATCCTCCTCATCACTGAGGCTCTTTCCAACTTCTGGCTTAGATATGTGAACCACTTTCCCTGTGTCACTGAGGGTTTCAGTTTCCCTCGACCACCTCCTCAACTGATGTTGTTTCTGTTGGGTATGTGTTATATTGTTTGCACGAGTAGTAGTGTCTGAGCACTTGCACCGGGTGCACAGGGGGGTTAGAGGGGGGGTGCAGGGGGGTTCGGGGGTAGCCCCCCCGATTTTTTTTTTCGGGACGACATATTTCCGGGACCAAATGATATTAGGTGTTTTTTGGGACATGGTTTTTTTTTGCCGATGGTTTTCTATTTCCGGTTAAGGAATTAGGGTTTTGGACTAATCCAGGTCATTGGGTTAGGGTTTTGGATGCTGCTAGATCCTATATGTATATTGTATTGTAAACAATGTAACACAATGTATGAATATAAT
>JZKD02S1612958.1:0-29366 GCA_000966675.3 Picea glauca | reverse complement strand
GCTCATTTTTGTTTTTATTTTTTCATTAGTTTTGTGATTTTCTCAAGTTTTGATTCAAGTGTTGATTTTGAGGTTTTAGTTGGCAGTGGCACCGGTTGTAAAGGTCGTTATATCAAACAAGTTGTAATTTAACCTCGAAATTAATAAGGGGGTGATACTAGCAGCACCACTTTTTGATTTGGAAATCAATTTTAAGGTTTTGTTTGCAATGGTACCAGTGGTCAATGTTACGATTTCAAATGAATTGTAATTTAAACCCCGAAAGAAAAGGTTTTCATTTTGAGAAACGTATGGTTTTTGTTTGCAACATTACAAATCATGCTTACAAAATTTTGTAATTTTAACCTCGAAAAAAAAAGTCACTACCAATAGCACCACTTTTTGAAACAAGGGTAAAAATAGCCACTAAATGCAACCTCTAAAATTATGAAAACTCGGGATAGTTCTCATCAAGTTGCTAACTATGTTTCTATTGTGTCAAACCCTTAATCAAGATATTTCTTTAATTTTGGAATTCAAGTTTTTTGGATAAAGCACATGGGCCCATATTCCAATGCACTATCTATATGATCATTCTAGTGCATGTGTTATGTTTGATGGATAATATATTCATGGTCCGTTGGTATCATTTCTATTGCCGTTTTCTGAGGATTATTCTATGGATGATTCCCAACTTATTGTAGTGGATATTTTTTTATTACAATTTGATGTACCTCCTCTTACCGATGTACCTTCTATGGAAACGTCTACATCGTTGTTGAACTTCATGGATTCTCATGTTATTAATGTACCTTCTAGGGAAACTTCTACATTATTGTTGAACTTGATGGATTTTCCTTGGTGGATGGCCTTACCTATTCCAAAATATGATAATCTCATTATTGACCCCACCACATTTTGAGACATTGTTATGTTCTAGGAGTTGGTGGTTTTCCAATGGATGCTTCGTTTTATTGTAATAAAAGGGCTTACCTCTCAATTACAATAATCACTAGTTCATATTAACATTTTCAGAGCTATGACCACTTGATTTCACAAGGGAGCTATGCACTTTATCACCTTTGGTATAGTCTCTATTCACATGGCCACAACATCTATCCCACTATTTTTTTATGAATGATTCTCAACATATTTCAGTGGATTTCTTTTATCTACATTACAATGTCGGTCTTTACTATATGTATTATTTTTTAGCACTTCAACCTCGGGGATAACTTGAGCCAGAATTTGTACCTTAAAAGAATCACCATGTTATAGTGGATGTTTCTCTTTATGATGTTTCTCTGTTATAGTGGATGTTACTCTAGTTGCTCTACACTTGGTCGCTTTCGGCAATCCAACTCATCGACATCAACTTCACAACCACCTTCACTAAGTTGTGGAATCGTATTGGTGTGGGCAATATGGAGTTGAAGGGGGCTGATATGGCCTCTTGCTCAACACCAAGGGGGGAGTAAATCTTGTGTTTTAAGAATTCTCTCTATGACCTTATATTCAATGCAAGTGGTTTGTTATCATTGGTGTCATTTGTACTTGTTACCACAACCCATTCACATGTATCATTAGAGTATTTAAAATCATGGTTAAGGCATATGTTATTCTTTTATTGTATTATTAAGTGTCATGAAAGATAACCCCATGACCCATTCATATGTATCATTAGAGTATTTCTAATCATGGTTAAGGCATACGTTATTTTTTTATTGTATTATTAATTATGATTAAAGCTAACCTCCTAAAACATTGATAAGTAGATTCAATAACCCTCTTAGGAAGTGCACCAACTTATGTGAACCCATAACCCCTCTTGGAAGGACACCCTACTTGAGATGTATATAAATACACAATTCATAGCACATTTGATAATCATCATTTTTTTTATATCTTTTTACATGCATTTATGCATCTCATGCATGCACACTCATGCTTGGCCATCATTATGTCATATAGAAGTTCTGGTCTAGCACTAGCACACTTTTTTATTGTTGATTTTTGTACCTTTTGGTACAAGAAGTTTTGGTCTAGCACTAGCACACTTTTTTATTGTTGATTTTTGTACTTTTTGGTACAAATTCTTGGGTTGGTGTTTTAGTTCAAATCAATCCTTTTTTGGTTATGAACCCAACAATTCTCTCACCCAAAATGAAAAAAAAATCTCTAAACTCTGTTTTCCCAAGCAAACATTTACTTACACTTATTTTGAGTCGGCAAAGCTCAACTCAAATATAACTCTACTTATTGGAAGCCCGCATTCTTGCCATGACTTGGGAGCCCTCATCAACCAATAACAAATTCTTATTACCACAAATGTAGCAAATCCCCATCACCCAGGGCACTCTCTAAATTACCCTCCCCAAAACGATTCAACAAAACCAAAGAAGAAGCTCAAAGGTGTACCCTCCCAAAACGATTCAACAAAACCAAAGAAGAAGCTCAAAGGTGACTATTTGGTCAATGCAATTTTTTTTCTTTTATTTTTTTTAAAAGAGTTTCCATTATCGACATTATTTTTTTTTAGTTTTTTCTATATTAGAGAAATCTATAATTTTTGTATATTGAAGAATTCTATCTCCTTGGTATCTCATTAGTTTTTTTTCCTATATTGAAGAATTGTATCTCCTTGATATCCTTAATGCGGCCTCGAAAAGTTTACATCAGCAATTGGAACATGCCAAGCACATGCCAAAAGACTTGAAACACATGTCCGACACATTAATATTATAAGCATCATACTAAAAACAATGGATAAATATATTAACACGCATTGCGCATTACATTATTCACATTAAAATGTGTAAATTAGGGAAAAAGCAATAAAATAATTAATTTGTAAGATTTCTTTTGCTTTTATCTTTCATTAAAAAGAGTCAATTTAATTTCTTTGATATTATGCTTTATTTGTATCAGTTCTAAATTTGTGTAGACCAACTCCAATCAAGCATCAGGTGATTCCCCAGCAAAATAAGGGGCCAGAGAATGTCATGGAAACATTTCTACATTAGCAAAATAAGGGCCAGAGAATGGCCTGGAACCATTTCTATGTTCAGAAACAATTAGAAAGCAACTCATAGCTCTGTTTCCACGGAATTGCAGTATCTCATGAGTGTTTCGAGTAACAAATTGTTCCCCCTTTTTTGAGGTGGGAGAGGGGGTTGTTTTCCAAAGAGTGACTAACTTGCACCATGAATTACAAGTCCACAATCGTTAGAACCAGTTTAAATCATAGCATTGTTAGATATACCATCAAACATAACAGTAAATAGTCTTCCACTGGTTTCTGCAATATTATTTGACTTAAATATTTACTAGCTATGCATCACAAAAAATCACGGCGTGCGATATTATTTCTACTAAACACCTCCTCCACTAGAGAACAAAACGATTTCAAGGTTTTGCATTCACCACATCTCGCAGAAAAATACGTGAACGATTTCTTCAGAATATATATCAGTTTAACTGCCCCATGAGTTTTACTTTTTACTTGTATAAAGCGCAATATTAAAATTTTATCCTAATGTGAACGATTTCCAGACTACTTTGTCCTTTTTTATTATATGCATTCATCTGCATTATTGAGAAGATCTCTGTTTTAGTATGATCTTCATTATCGAAAAGATCTTTAGTTTAAATGCGATCATCGGTATTAGTTGAAAATCCCATCTTTTAAACTAGGCTCCTCTCTTAATAGCGTCATCAATTTGCCTCACCAAGTCTCTACAGTGAAGAGTCATAATCACAAGCAGTGTAGTTCAAAACACAGCATTTAGAAAATCTCCTTGAATCAATGGTTGCTTGAGAGAGATTACAGAACAACATTTCTAAGTAATTGCTCAGCAAACAATTGGCAGGAGTAATAAGTATCTGACAGTTGAAATGTACAGAAGACTTGTAGACTAGAAAATTTCATATACAAAACTTTGAACCATCTGGATCTTAAAGTTCAATTAGGTTAAGTGATTTTGTTGTCACTGACCAAAGATGATGAATAGAATTATATACACCATACGCTCTCTTCGATTATTATTTCAGCTTTGGAACTTGTCAACCTGATTCCCTGAGAGATAATAGAAACAGTGAGGATGCTACACCTTGTAGCTGTCCCAATTACAATATACAACTTTCAGACGTCCTTGAAATTATTCCATAGATGAGCAGGCAGCCACTAAACCACCCCCAGTAAAATTGCTTGGAATTTCCCCGGTATGCCTGCAAGCGAACACATTCCATCCATCAATATCAGAAAACAAAACAAAATGCTATCTACAGAGAATAAAAATATTGATTTATAGCTTTGTATAACTTGTGAAGGTGGAGTGAAATAAATATAAACAGAAAATTAAATGAAAGTTTTCCCAAAACCATGCACATCAAAACCGTCTTGTATTTTGTCTGCATCTAAATTACAAAAAAGGGCTTTGAATAAAACTAGAGTTCCCTACATTTTATACAACTCTAATATCATTCAATTGCACTAACCCTTTCATTAGACTCTTTGAATTTGCAACTTTCTCAGTAGCAGTTTGGCATTTGGCAACCTCTCTTGGCTTCCTATTTTCCTCCATCTGCTTTTTTCTTTCAATCTGAGCATTCTGTAAGTTGGAAATCATTTATAAAATAGTCAGTCTAGACTCTACAGTCATCTAATTTACACAGGACATTAAGCTCTTTTTTTAACCTAGCTCAAACATACACAATGCAAATTTTTGAACAGTAAACTGCCATCTCAGTTATACTCACCATCTTTTCTTCCTTTGGAATCAATTTCTGCTTCAATCTCAGTGCACTATCCTGCTCTCTCTTAATTTTTCTTTCCTCTCTAAGCCTTTCCCTCTACAATAAACACATCATGAACACAATACAATCTGTTGAAAAATGGCAATCTTTGGAACCAAAACCAATATTATAATTGCATAAAAAATAGAGGTCCATCAAGCATGTCTTGAACAAAGCATACCTTGGTCATCTTTTTTGGCTGGAATTTATCTTCTCCAGATGACAGCATATCACGATTTTGCACAAAGGGCATTGCAGCTTTCACATTTGGATTTACTCCAGGTGCATCATGATATATATCCCCACCATTATAAGGGCGAGAATTAGAGAATTCTTTGCCTGCATTTAGAACTTTTCCAGGGATAGTCCCATTCTTACTTCCATATGGAAGTGGCAAATGAGCATCTGAACTCAGCCTTCCTGCAGCTTCTTGCTTGTGCCAAGGTGGATAGCTTTTTGTGACAAACCCAGATGATGGGGAATCATCAGGAGAATCTTCATCCAACTGCATTGAAGAATTCAGATCAGGCACATGATAATTATCACCTATTTGTAGATGATTGTTTGCAGGCCTCCAAGTGGATTTGCCATTTAAGGACTCATGCTTAGAATAAGAGGCCCATTCATATTTTGGGGAGGTGCGTTCAAACTTTGGAGATGCCCGTTCAAATTTGAGACCCATAGGGATGGACGAGTAGCCCGGTCCCACTCCTGGCGAACAGGAAGCATGGAAGCCTTCTGAACGAAACATCTGCAAAAGCAAGTACAAGCAAACTTCAGGCTAACTGAGGCCCAGTGCACCCAAAAGAAACATTGTGAATTGCAGTTGTTTTAATGCATCCATAATAGCTTTCTAAAGGTACTTTAAAGAGATAGGTATAGAAGAAATTGCCTCAAGCATATCCAGAAGATTAGAGAAAACTCATTGAGCAAAACCACAACAGCTTAGCAATTGTCAAAGTGCTACACCAAATAATCAATGAAACCTTAAAACTTAAAATTATTGATCACATGCAATCTCCTTAAATTCAAAGGTTCACAAAAAGGAAGAAATGCAAGGCTTGTAAAGAGCAGACAAATGCTGCCAACAAATGGTTATGTAAAAATACTGCAGATAAATTGACAAACTGTAAAGAGCAGACAAATTGACTATGAACAAAAAAAAATTGTCACTATAATCATGGCAAGCAGAAATCACAAGGCCTAAAATGAAAAAGCAAGACCTCCTGAAAGCAAAACATTTCAATCTGAATATAAACATGCCAGAAAATCTCTCAGCCAACTTCTACATGAATGTAGTGGTCGAGAAAAATTTAACTTTTTGATACTTTGCAAAATGGCCAACAAAGTTTGGCCGGAATGACATCTCTTGTTTATAGATAGCATTCACATTTTCCAATGAAAGATAACATTCACAATTAACATTATGTCAAATGACTTCATAACATTACTAGAATATGCATATTAAGATATGCTCAATCTCAGCCAATAATATTCTGCACATACCCTCAAGGAAAATGAAAGAATATGACCGAAGTTACCATAACAGAATGAAAAAGACAATTCACCACATGGAAGACTATTTAGAAAATGTGGAAGTAATTGTATTTCAAATCTTATGGACCCGTCCAGATTTTAAGTCATATCTTGTCTTGATTTTTTCATTAATAAAGATTTTGTTTGGATAAACAATTTCACAAAAAGAAACACAACTGTTCCCAAGCTAAGCATTTCTTGCACATGCAACACAACCTACCATCTGTTACTATCTTGACAAGGAGACTGTCCAAAAACTAGTATCTTGTTAAGGTGAATATATTGCTCAAGTTGGAAATATTCTCACATAGTACTCACTATGCACAAAATTCATGAGCAAGCACTGTAAAATTTGGGATCATGTTAACTACAACATTCCATTATAAACACTTAAAATATATGGAAAAACAGAATATATTCCCCAACTTAACATGCCTGCCTAGCATAAACCAATTGCATGATGTGTTGCAACATAATCATAAAAAATCAGTCACTTTCATGTTATGGTAACACCCCTATTTACTATTGTCCCTTGTCATGTCTTTCAAAATTGATATTATCATTTCAACAGAGTTGCATACATGCATGTAAGATGTTTTCACTGTTAAAAAGCACAAGACTTTGACGGTTCCAACAGAAAGTAAAGGTTTCTTCCCAACAGAGCGCAGTAACATTGCATTCAGAAATTAATTTTTGGCTTCACAAAGCTCAAGCGCCGTACACACTTCTTAGTTACAAACCATCAAACTTAAAAATCCATGCCACAACTTAATTTATCATTCATTATTCACAATAAAATGATCACACATGGAAGTCTTTAAATTCAAGACAAATAATGCATGACTACATATAGCAAACCAAACCCAAAAAATTAGGAATTATATCAAGCTCATCTCCTAAAATTTCGTTTTTCTTTATTCTCAAATCAACAGAGTTAGTTTCTTTAATTTTCAAATTAACAAGGTTAGTTTTTCTTTTATTCTCAAATTAACAATATTAGTTTTTACTTTATTTTCAAACTAACAAGGACAGTGTACAACCTCTATTCAGTCATTAATAGAGCCAAAGTTGACTTGGATTTGATTTATTTCCTTCACTGTTTCAGATGAAGGTAGAATTTACCACTTCCTTGGCATCACCCTACGCTCAACAGTATCAATATACTTTTAAGTTCAAAGAACTCAAAACCTTTGTCAAGTTTTCTATAGATCAATAAGTTTACTGATGCCAGTAAAACTCATTAACTTCATATACTCCTGCTTGACCAATTCTTCTACATCTATATATCAAGCATCTCTGCCGGCAATCCTTTACAAGGTCTGCATCTCTATTACTATTCTCAATCCACTAATGTTTCTGCAATCCAGAAGAACTTTGACCTCTTAAAAACCACAAAGGTGTGTCAAGGCTGATGCACTTTTGTGGTCTTTACAAGGTCATTAAAGCTAGGGTCCTTTTTAAATTTTAAGTAGAGATCTGACATAAATCCCAACACCAATATGTAACAGTACTGATCAAGAAAGTCCAAAACAACGGCACTTGACTACAGAATGTTGAAACACAACTGATAGTGGAAACTCAGTCAGTAAAGAGTACATAATGCCAGACAGAAGGACTATTAACTTACTTTGCGAGCTTCTTGTTCGATCATCCTCTTTGGCATTCTCTGGGTATCCTGGACAACAATATTACCCTGGTAGTGGGGCTCTGTTCAAGAAAATAGACATCAAGCAAAATGTCAGTCGCAAGCAAACCGTTTTATAACAAAAACTCAAAACTTCCAATCAAATTGTTAATTATACTAATACTCACACCACCTTCCACACCTTTATTAGATTCACCCAGAGAAATGAATGGTGTAAAAGGAGTCAGAATAAAGAATCACCTGTTGAGTCATCAAATGCACCAGGGGGTAGGGGGTGAAACTCAACACCGAGTGGTGGGCCATCTTCTCGATATTCATCACCTAGCTGCTCCCTAACAGCAGTAATAGCCTCATGTTCACTATTCTCTTCTGAGTATGGATCCATATAAGAGCTTCTGTTCTTCCTCTTTCCTTCCAATTCATAATGCTTACCATTCTGAAATGGGCGTCTTCTTGCCTCAATTTCATAAGGATTCCCACTCTGCAATGACGATCTCTCTTGTGAAGCTGAACTACTTCCTGCAAAAGTGTCTTCCATGTTATCATTGTTTACTTTGAACAAATCATGATCCCTGAGCTCTGATGCAAGGACAGCTGCAGGATAATCCATGGCATTCGCAAACCGCTGATTTTCAACCTCTTTGCACCTCAAATGGCGTTGATGATCAGCTTTTTTTCCACTTCCGCTAGAATCTTGTTTGACTCCATTAACAGAATCTGGCATTATGCCATTTTGTGGATCTTGTTTTCCATTGTTGCAAGCTTCTTCCTTCATGAGCCTTTTATCCTTAAGCCTCCTGTGACAGAACCATCCCTGCACCTGCTTCTCTGTTAATCCCAGCTCTTCTGATAACTGTGCTTTCATAGCTTCCGAAGGATACTTATGTTCTGCAGATTAGGAGTTTTGCAGAATGAATCATTACTCGTGTAAATACAAAATTCACAATCTACTAGAGCTTCAAAATTTTGGAACAACTATGCTCAGAAGATTAAAGAAATACAACTACAGGACAGGAGTTCAAAAACTGAAAGACCATTACCCGCATAAAAGCTCTCTAGACCTTCGACCTGCTGTGGGGTTTTTAATCTCCTTTTCTTGTTCTCTGGAGATATTTTGTCTTCCTCGGACTCCATATTGCTTCAATCTGAAAAACATTCACAGCTACATTAAGCAAACTAAATTTGATACGCTATACATCATATGATGGGGTATTCTTTTTTTCTTTAACAAATAGTTGTTCCATAAGACTGAAAAGATGCATCAGTCATATAAGATAGAATTCAGATGAGCTCCAGTAGAATATACAAGTCACGGAACAAAAGTTTTCAGCCTAACCTCTGAAATTTATCTCATAATTTATCGGGAGGGAAAAAACCGCACAACAAACAGTGCAGAAACGGGATAAAAAAACGGACAACGGAAAACTTGAAAGAATTGCTTTACATGTAAAAATAGCGCATACATACTCTGCAATCTCGCATACTATTTGAAAACGAAACAAGAGAAAGCAATTCCATATGATTTCAGGACACAGAATTCATCCTCAAAAGAAGTAAGATACCAGGCACACAAACAGTTGCGCTTAAACAACACAATCAACATGCATGCAAGAAGGTAATGTCCGTTGCACAATATTAGGCACAATTTTCATACAGAGCAAGGGTTTGTAAACGCAGAAGCACAGAATATTTTCCCACACAGTTTCCGCAAGAGAAATCTCCAGAATACCTAAAGACTCTGACGATCCAAAGCCGTTATAGCAAAAAAGAAAACCCCGGAATCTGAAAAGCTTCTAACAAAAACCACATCTCAAAGATCCTTTAAGAGCAACTCTACCCTTGACGACAGAGCATAAATCGTATAGATAACGCAGACATGTGCAAGCCAAAGAACCTTCAAAGCCCGAATTAGACCGTGCTATCTTTAGAATTGAAGTGAAAGAGAGCAGCCTGCGTCTGAAACAAGGAATAATAAAGCTGAAAAGCAATAATAGTAGCAAAATAAAAACAAACAAGTTTCATAATTCGTACCTGAAACGGAAACCGCAAAAGCTTCTCGCGCTCAGGCCGGAAGTTCGATTTCCTTCACGGCAAACAAACGGCAGAGCAGGATCCGCCTGCTACAAACACCGGGTCGCTGCGGCGGCAGTTTCAGAGAAGAAAAAGGAAACCCTACAGATCTGAAAATCCGTACACGGACAAACCAAAGCGCGAGTATTCGAATCCCACGCCCCGGTCTCGCATCGATCTTTAGATAAAACACATATTCAGAACCCTAGCAGGCACCCGATCTGGAAGACGCGAGGGCTCCAGGTTCGATCTTTAACAGATCTTAAAGAAAGCGGAGAAAAAAGCGCCCTCAGTGCACTCCGGAAAAGGAAACAAGGATAAAAGCAGGCGAAACCCTCCAGCAGCAGCAATAAGGATCAAAGCCGGCGAAACCCTCAGCAGCAGCCGCCCCAGGGATCGAACAGCGGGTGGTTTCCCTTACGCAGACGGACTGAGACGGCGAAGGGGTAGGGAGAAAGGGTAGTAGTAGGAGAGACTCGAAGCCGCAGCAGCGTAGGGCAGCAGAAGCAGAAGCGGAAGCAGAAAACCAGGAATGAGAAGAAGGAATTAGCAGACGAAGAAGAAGATATATGAAGATGCAAGCGGAGGAGCAGCGGCGCAGCAGAAGCGTCGAGACTCCCCGAGCACGAAACCCGGGCAGGCCATCCGCAAAAATTCCTCCAATCTCCCACACTAACTCTCCTTAACCAACCACCATGGTATCCTTCTTCTTCTACTACGACTACTACTTGGTGTTTTGCTTTTGGTTGCTTCAATGTCATCGACACACCACAATAACTCAGTAGTTGTTTTTGTTGTTGTAGTAGTAATACTAGCACTAACAACACCATCCCCATCATATCATGCAATTACATAAACACACAAAGCCCCTAATCCTGCCCCCTCCTGCTGCTTCCTGGCTGGCTGGCTGGCTGCAGCTACCCAAAATTCTATTTTCTGCCAATTTCTATTCTATTCTATTCTACGGTAACTAACAAACCCAACCCAAACTCCAACTCAAACCCCAACCCCAAATCCCAATCCAACCCCAACACCAGCAGCACCAGTAAGAAGCAACAACAACAGGCAGTCAGCAGAAGGATGTTGTTGTTGTTGTTGGATGTAGTAGCATGTTGTTGTATGATGAATGATGATGATGATTCCGCAAGCTAGCTAGCTCGCCATCAAAGACGAGTCAAAGCATATATCATCCGTGGCACCAGAAAATAGCTGCCATTCACAGCGGTTTAATCCTTTACTTACATAAAATCAATTTAACGGGATTTACGAGACGGAATTTATTTCAACCCCAAACCCCAGTCCCTACCCTAGGTGCCCCTTTTAATTTTTTCTCTGCCCGCCTGTCTGTCTGTCTGTGTCTTGTACGCAGCCGTTCCACGATTTCAGATTATGGAGATTTATAGTGGTGGTGGGAAGGAGCTCCCGCGGTGGGAAGGGGATTCCATGTTCATACGTTCATTCATGTTAAATCCAGTAAAGTTAATATTGCCCAGCCGATACTCGTGTGCGCGCGTGTTTATTATATTTATATTTAGTGATATAAAGTCTCCTCGCCCCCCCCCCTTTAAATTTTGTTTTGCTTTAATTTTAAAAGAAGTGGCGTGATATGATATGCTGCACTCGTATTGGTACAGGGTACAGAAGTGAGAGAGAGAGCTCTCTCTGGTTTTTTTTTTCTATGTACCAGTTGTGGGCCCCGCCTTGGTCAGGTACCTAAACACCGCGCGACTCGTCCCGAATCCGACGGCTCCTGAGACGAGACGAGGCATTTGAGTGGGAATGATGAGGCATCGACGGGCTTTGTGAAAAGAAGTTGATTAATGCCATTGCCAGGGTGGGTGTTGTGTAGTGTATAGGCTTCGAATGCCAGACAGTTTACGCAAATGTATAGAGCCATTTCTATTTTTATTTTTATTTTTGGAAAAGGGACTGATTCCAAATTTTCCACACCCCACAGTGAGCCATGGGGAATCTTACACGCAAGGCTTTTATTTTATGGGGAAGTAAGTCTCCCCCTGTGCATGCATGATGGGGACACATCGGCCAGAAAGAACATTGAAGCAAACTGAAGATGTTGATCTCTGGGCAAAAGGCCAAGCTACCCTTTGTTTGATATTCATTTTCAATTTATTTCTATCCTAGCTTGCTTTGACTTGACTCAAAAGCTTCTCTAGAAGGGGTAAATTGGAAATTTATTAGAAAACCAGGTTCTCCATGCTCCACTGTATTCTATCATAGTTATTGAAGTCACTGTATTCTATCATAGTTATTGAAGTTGGTTGGAATTAGTTGCAATTTTGAAAATTTAGTTACAAATTTGATGCAGATACATTTAACAATTTAATATAAGTATTGCATATCAAGAGAAGAAAGATCTATTTAACAATTTAATATGGGTGAGATGGGTCATGTATTCAATACTTCTAAATTAAAAATGTAAAAATGTCACTTTTTTAATATAAGTGTTGCATCAAGAAAAGCAATATGCTTTTAACTTTTTAATATGGGTGAGATGTGTCACTTTACATAATACTTATAAATCAAAATTAAAAAATGTTGAAGTTTGTAATATTGAGATACGGTGTAAATGGGCCTAATAGTTAAGAATATGGATTTTCTTCTTAAAAGTCACGAGTGCAAAAAACAAAAGGAGTGGTCCCTTGTCCCACAAACAAGGGGGTCTCATATGTTAATATTTAGCATATGGCTAGGCTATGACCTTAACTTAGATTATTATTAGTAGTCGTAGTAGTAAAATTCAAAAAGGTTGTGACATTAATGTAAAACTATTATATATAACAAAATAATCTTGTGTAAACCCATTTTAAGTTTGGAGAGGTTTGCATCTCAACATCTTTTTAATCCCTTTTGGTGCTTTATAGAATGGGGGTTAAGATGGATTTACGTAAGATTGTGGGTAGTTTGGCTATAGCGATCGTTTTTCTCTTAAACAAATTGGGGTTTTGACTTGCCCAACAAACTTAAAATTTCTTGATCTTTGTATTACATACTTGAGGCGTGACTCGTTTAGTTATATTTGAACCATAAACGAATTCTTACATTGTCATATAAATACCTGACAATGTTAGGTGCTATAGTAGTCTATCGTGTTCCTCCATCCATCTCTCTATGGAAGTCGAGGCTTTGGTAGGGACAAAACAACTCTTAATGCATTTAGTTCTTAATAGTAACCTTCTTGTCTTAGCAGGGGTTCACAACCGTACCTGACATTAATGAGTTCAACGAAAAACACTTGTGTTTAACATGTAATAATCAAGAAGGAAATAAATAGTCTCTAGTACTTTCTCTATTATCTATGCATTAATTAAGTCCTCCTTCATGACATAAATGAGTTCAAATGCAGTGCATATTTGTTTGTAGTATTTGTAGAGTGTTTAAGATGTATTGTGCTTTGTCCCCGATGTGTATGACAGTCGGTGACAGAGTGTGTTGTTAAGGCGCTCTGTGATGTTAAAGTCATCGGTTCAAAACCTACGGGGACAAAAAATCCAGCCATGTTAAGGGTTGGTGTGGCTCAGTTCGGGTGTGATCCCCAGGTGATTTTGACGGCTTAGATGCCCCTGAGTTGCGGTTTCTTAGCCATAGGTTAGTCCCACATGTCACGGACAAACTAACAAACAAAAAAAAAGATGTATTGTACTTCTTTCTATTTGAATGTTTGTTGTACCAACCCTTGTTTGGGTACAAAGATCCTCTTTTTCTATGAGGCGGTCCTTAAGGGGATCGTAAATGTATTGGGGAGATACATAAAGAGATATACATACCAAACAAATAAGGGTACCCTTGCCCAAGTTACAAGAACGCATATTTTGTGTGTGGTCTCTATGTAGAGACAAGGGACTTGAAAGAACCCTATGGACAGTGGTATCTCATAAAGAAGTTACATACCAAAAAAAGGGAGAAATAGCAAACTCGATGGACAGTGGTATCTTATAAAGAAGTCCAAGGCAAAGAATGCAAAGGTATACAACCTTATAGTTCCAACGAAAGACCTCTGCACAACAATAGAGTCCATGCCTAAATATCTTTCTAGGTAAATGAAGAGGTAGTATGAATCAAATAATTTAGATAAAGAGAAGAAAAAAAAGTCTTCAATTAATTCAAAGAACACAATGCAATGGGTATTATCGGTGCATCTATCCACTTCAAATCAATTGCTCAAATGGTAAGAAATCAAAAAGTGAAAAGGAACGAGAGGCAAACCTATCAACATACAATACCTACAAGATACTTTTAGATATTGTAAAACAACCAAATGAGAAAATGACCTTGATTTAATAAAATATATAATTAAACAATTAATGTACTTAAATAAAAAGTCAAAAATAGCCCCAAGGGTTAGTTCAAGTGGTTTTGAGCTAGGCGTGAAGCTATCCCTAGTGGAAAAGGTCAAGGGTTCAAATCTCTTGTTCTCCTTTAGGGTTAGGCCTGAACATAATCAAGATCAACGATTTACCTCATTTACCATCCACGAAGTGGGGAAGTACTGAAAATTTCCCGTGAAATATTACCTCAAGAAAAAAATAAAATTAAAAATCTAACACTAAATCTAAAATAAAAAAGATCAAGTCCCCGAGGTGTAGGACAGTCGGTGACGGAGTGTGTTGTTAAGCCACTCCGTGATGTTAAAGTCACCGNGCTCATTTTTGTTTTTATTTTTTCATTAGTTTTGTGATTTTCTCAAGTTTTGATTCAAGTGTTGATTTTGAGGTTTTAGTTGGCAGTGGCACCGGTTGTAAAGGTCGTTATATCAAACAAGTTGTAATTTAACCTCGAAATTAATAAGGGGGTGATACTAGCAGCACCACTTTTTGATTTGGAAATCAATTTTAAGGTTTTGTTTGCAATGGTACCAGTGGTCAATGTTACGATTTCAAATGAATTGTAATTTAAACCCCGAAAGAAAAGGTTTTCATTTTGAGAAACGTATGGTTTTTGTTTGCAACATTACAAATCATGCTTACAAAATTTTGTAATTTTAACCTCGAAAAAAAAAGTCACTACCAATAGCACCACTTTTTGAAACAAGGGTAAAAATAGCCACTAAATGCAACCTCTAAAATTATGAAAACTCGGGATAGTTCTCATCAAGTTGCTAACTATGTTTCTATTGTGTCAAACCCTTAATCAAGATATTTCTTTAATTTTGGAATTCAAGTTTTTTGGATAAAGCACATGGGCCCATATTCCAATGCACTATCTATATGATCATTCTAGTGCATGTGTTATGTTTGATGGATAATATATTCATGGTCCGTTGGTATCATTTCTATTGCCGTTTTCTGAGGATTATTCTATGGATGATTCCCAACTTATTGTAGTGGATATTTTTTTATTACAATTTGATGTACCTCCTCTTACCGATGTACCTTCTATGGAAACGTCTACATCGTTGTTGAACTTCATGGATTCTCATGTTATTAATGTACCTTCTAGGGAAACTTCTACATTATTGTTGAACTTGATGGATTTTCCTTGGTGGATGGCCTTACCTATTCCAAAATATGATAATCTCATTATTGACCCCACCACATTTTGAGACATTGTTATGTTCTAGGAGTTGGTGGTTTTCCAATGGATGCTTCGTTTTATTGTAATAAAAGGGCTTACCTCTCAATTACAATAATCACTAGTTCATATTAACATTTTCAGAGCTATGACCACTTGATTTCACAAGGGAGCTATGCACTTTATCACCTTTGGTATAGTCTCTATTCACATGGCCACAACATCTATCCCACTATTTTTTTATGAATGATTCTCAACATATTTCAGTGGATTTCTTTTATCTACATTACAATGTCGGTCTTTACTATATGTATTATTTTTTAGCACTTCAACCTCGGGGATAACTTGAGCCAGAATTTGTACCTTAAAAGAATCACCATGTTATAGTGGATGTTTCTCTTTATGATGTTTCTCTGTTATAGTGGATGTTACTCTAGTTGCTCTACACTTGGTCGCTTTCGGCAATCCAACTCATCGACATCAACTTCACAACCACCTTCACTAAGTTGTGGAATCGTATTGGTGTGGGCAATATGGAGTTGAAGGGGGCTGATATGGCCTCTTGCTCAACACCAAGGGGGGAGTAAATCTTGTGTTTTAAGAATTCTCTCTATGACCTTATATTCAATGCAAGTGGTTTGTTATCATTGGTGTCATTTGTACTTGTTACCACAACCCATTCACATGTATCATTAGAGTATTTAAAATCATGGTTAAGGCATATGTTATTCTTTTATTGTATTATTAAGTGTCATGAAAGATAACCCCATGACCCATTCATATGTATCATTAGAGTATTTCTAATCATGGTTAAGGCATACGTTATTTTTTTATTGTATTATTAATTATGATTAAAGCTAACCTCCTAAAACATTGATAAGTAGATTCAATAACCCTCTTAGGAAGTGCACCAACTTATGTGAACCCATAACCCCTCTTGGAAGGACACCCTACTTGAGATGTATATAAATACACAATTCATAGCACATTTGATAATCATCATTTTTTTTATATCTTTTTACATGCATTTATGCATCTCATGCATGCACACTCATGCTTGGCCATCATTATGTCATATAGAAGTTCTGGTCTAGCACTAGCACACTTTTTTATTGTTGATTTTTGTACCTTTTGGTACAAGAAGTTTTGGTCTAGCACTAGCACACTTTTTTATTGTTGATTTTTGTACTTTTTGGTACAAATTCTGGGGTTGGTGTTTTAGTTCAAATCAATCCTTTTTTGGTTATGAACCCAACAATTCTCTCACCCAAAAAAAAAAAATCTCTAAACTCTGTTTTCCCAAGCAAACATTTACTTACACTTATTTTGAGTCGGCAAAGCTCAACTCAAATATAACTCTACTTATTGGAAGCCCACATTCTTGCCATGACTTGGAACTCAAATATAACTCTACTTATTGGAAGCCCACATTCTTGCCATGACTTGGGAGCCCTCATCAACCAATAACAAATTCTTATTACCACAAAAGTAGCAAATCCCCATCACCCAGGGCACTCTCTAAATTACCCTTCCCAAAACGATTCAACAAAACCAAAGAAGAAGCTCAAAGGTGACTATTTGGTCAATGCAATTTTTTTTCTTTTATTTTTCTTAAAAGAGTTTCCATTATCGACATTATTTTTTTTTTGTTTTTTCTATATTAGAAAAATCTATAATTTTTGTATATTGAAGAATTCTATCTCCTTGGTATCTCATTAGTTTTTTTTCCTATATTGAAGAATTGTATCTCCTTGATATCCTTAATGAGGCCTTGAAAAGTTTACATCAGCAATTGGAACATGCCAAGCACATGCCAAAAGACTTGAAACACATGTCCGACACATTAATATTATAAGCATCATACTAAAAACAATGGATAAATATATTAACACGCATTGCGCATTACATTATTCACATTAAAATGTGTAAATTAGGGAAAAAGCAATAAAATAATTAATTTGTAAGATTTCTTTTGCTTTTATCTTTCATTAAAAAGAGTCAATTTAATTTCTTTGATATTATGCTTTATTTGTATCAGTTCTAAATTTGTGTAGACCAACTCCAATCAAGCATCAGGTGATTCCCCAGCAAAATAAGGGGCCAGAGAATGTCATGGAAACATTTCTACATTAGCAAAATAAGGGCCAGAGAATGGCCTGGAACCATTTCTATGTTCAGAAACAATTAGAAAGCAACTCATAGCTCTGTTTCCACGGAATTGCAGTATCTCATGAGTGTTTCGAGTAACAAATTGTTCCCCCTTTTTTGAGGTGGGAGAGGGGGTTGTTTTCCAAAGAGTGACTAACTTGCACCATGAATTACAAGTCCACAATCGTTAGAACCAGTTTAAATCATAGCATTGTTAGATATACCATCAAACATAACAGTAAATAGTCTTCCACTGGTTTCTGCAATATTATTTGACTTAAATATTTACTAGCTATGCATCACAAAAAATCACGGCGTGCGATATTATTTCTACTAAACACCTCCTCCACTAGAGAACAAAACGATTTCAAGGTTTTGCATTCACCACATCTCGCAGAAAAATACGTGAACGATTTCTTCAGAATATATATCAGTTTAACTGCCCCATGAGTTTTACTTTTTACTTGTATAAAGCGCAATATTAAAATTTTATCCTAATGTGAACGATTTCCAGACTACTTTGTCCTTTTTTATTATATGCATTCATCTGCATTATTGAGAAGATCTCTGTTTTAGTATGATCTTCATTATCGAAAAGATCTTTAGTTTAAATGCGATCATCGGTATTAGTTGAAAATCCCATCTTTTAAACTAGGCTCCTCTCTTAATAGCGTCATCAATTTGCCTCACCAAGTCTCTACAGTGAAGAGTCATAATCACAAGCAGTGTAGTTCAAAACACAGCATTTAGAAAATCTCCTTGAATCAATGGTTGCTTGAGAGAGATTACAGAACAACATTTCTAAGTAATTGCTCAGCAAACAATTGGCAGGAGTAATAAGTATCTGACAGTTGAAATGTACAGAAGACTTGTAGACTAGAAAATTTCATATACAAAACTTTGAACCATCTGGATCTTAAAGTTCAATTAGGTTAAGTGATTTTGTTGTCACTGACCAAAGATGATGAATAGAATTATATACACCATACGCTCTCTTCGATTATTATTTCAGCTTTGGAACTTGTCAACCTGATTCCCTGAGAGATAATAGAAACAGTGAGGATGCTACACCTTGTAGCTGTCCCAATTACAATATACAACTTTCAGACGTCCTTGAAATTATTCCATAGATGAGCAGGCAGCCACTAAACCACCCCCAGTAAAATTGCTTGGAATTTCCCCGGTATGCCTGCAAGCGAACACATTCCATCCATCAATATCAGAAAACAAAACAAAATGCTATCTACAGAGAATAAAAATATTGATTTATAGCTTTGTATAACTTGTGAAGGTGGAGTGAAATAAATATAAACAGAAAATTAAATGAAAGTTTTCCCAAAACCATGCACATCAAAACCGTCTTGTATTTTGTCTGCATCTAAATTACAAAAAAGGGCTTTGAATAAAACTAGAGTTCCCTACATTTTATACAACTCTAATATCATTCAATTGCACTAACCCTTTCATTAGACTCTTTGAATTTGCAACTTTCTCAGTAGCAGTTTGGCATTTGGCAACCTCTCTTGGCTTCCTATTTTCCTCCATCTGCTTTTTTCTTTCAATCTGAGCATTCTGTAAGTTGGAAATCATTTATAAAATAGTCAGTCTAGACTCTACAGTCATCTAATTTACACAGGACATTAAGCTCTTTTTTTAACCTAGCTCAAACATACACAATGCAAATTTTTGAACAGTAAACTGCCATCTCAGTTATACTCACCATCTTTTCTTCCTTTGGAATCAATTTCTGCTTCAATCTCAGTGCACTATCCTGCTCTCTCTTAATTTTTCTTTCCTCTCTAAGCCTTTCCCTCTACAATAAACACATCATGAACACAATACAATCTGTTGAAAAATGGCAATCTTTGGAACCAAAACCAATATTATAATTGCATAAAAAATAGAGGTCCATCAAGCATGTCTTGAACAAAGCATACCTTGGTCATCTTTTTTGGCTGGAATTTATCTTCTCCAGATGACAGCATATCACGATTTTGCACAAAGGGCATTGCAGCTTTCACATTTGGATTTACTCCAGGTGCATCATGATATATATCCCCACCATTATAAGGGCGAGAATTAGAGAATTCTTTGCCTGCATTTAGAACTTTTCCAGGGATAGTCCCATTCTTACTTCCATATGGAAGTGGCAAATGAGCATCTGAACTCAGCCTTCCTGCAGCTTCTTGCTTGTGCCAAGGTGGATAGCTTTTTGTGACAAACCCAGATGATGGGGAATCATCAGGAGAATCTTCATCCAACTGCATTGAAGAATTCAGATCAGGCACATGATAATTATCACCTATTTGTAGATGATTGTTTGCAGGCCTCCAAGTGGATTTGCCATTTAAGGACTCATGCTTAGAATAAGAGGCCCATTCATATTTTGGGGAGGTGCGTTCAAACTTTGGAGATGCCCGTTCAAATTTGAGACCCATAGGGATGGACGAGTAGCCCGGTCCCACTCCTGGCGAACAGGAAGCATGGAAGCCTTCTGAACGAAACATCTGCAAAAGCAAGTACAAGCAAACTTCAGGCTAACTGAGGCCCAGTGCACCCAAAAGAAACATTGTGAATTGCAGTTGTTTTAATGCATCCATAATAGCTTTCTAAAGGTACTTTAAAGAGATAGGTATAGAAGAAATTGCCTCAAGCATATCCAGAAGATTAGAGAAAACTCATTGAGCAAAACCACAACAGCTTAGCAATTGTCAAAGTGCTACACCAAATAATCAATGAAACCTTAAAACTTAAAATTATTGATCACATGCAATCTCCTTAAATTCAAAGGTTCACAAAAAGGAAGAAATGCAAGGCTTGTAAAGAGCAGACAAATGCTGCCAACAAATGGTTATGTAAAAATACTGCAGATAAATTGACAAACTGTAAAGAGCAGACAAATTGACTATGAACAAAAAAAAATTGTCACTATAATCATGGCAAGCAGAAATCACAAGGCCTAAAATGAAAAAGCAAGACCTCCTGAAAGCAAAACATTTCAATCTGAATATAAACATGCCAGAAAATCTCTCAGCCAACTTCTACATGAATGTAGTGGTCGAGAAAAATTTAACTTTTTGATACTTTGCAAAATGGCCAACAAAGTTTGGCCGGAATGACATCTCTTGTTTATAGATAGCATTCACATTTTCCAATGAAAGATAACATTCACAATTAACATTATGTCAAATGACTTCATAACATTACTAGAATATGCATATTAAGATATGCTCAATCTCAGCCAATAATATTCTGCACATACCCTCAAGGAAAATGAAAGAATATGACCGAAGTTACCATAACAGAATGAAAAAGACAATTCACCACATGGAAGACTATTTAGAAAATGTGGAAGTAATTGTATTTCAAATCTTATGGACCCGTCCAGATTTTAAGTCATATCTTGTCTTGATTTTTTCATTAATAAAGATTTTGTTTGGATAAACAATTTCACAAAAAGAAACACAACTGTTCCCAAGCTAAGCATTTCTTGCACATGCAACACAACCTACCATCTGTTACTATCTTGACAAGGAGACTGTCCAAAAACTAGTATCTTGTTAAGGTGAATATATTGCTCAAGTTGGAAATATTCTCACATAGTACTCACTATGCACAAAATTCATGAGCAAGCACTGTAAAATTTGGGATCATGTTAACTACAACATTCCATTATAAACACTTAAAATATATGGAAAAACAGAATATATTCCCCAACTTAACATGCCTGCCTAGCATAAACCAATTGCATGATGTGTTGCAACATAATCATAAAAAATCAGTCACTTTCATGTTATGGTAACACCCCTATTTACTATTGTCCCTTGTCATGTCTTTCAAAATTGATATTATCATTTCAACAGAGTTGCATACATGCATGTAAGATGTTTTCACTGTTAAAAAGCACAAGACTTTGACGGTTCCAACAGAAAGTAAAGGTTTCTTCCCAACAGAGCGCAGTAACATTGCATTCAGAAATTAATTTTTGGCTTCACAAAGCTCAAGCGCCGTACACACTTCTTAGTTACAAACCATCAAACTTAAAAATCCATGCCACAACTTAATTTATCATTCATTATTCACAATAAAATGATCACACATGGAAGTCTTTAAATTCAAGACAAATAATGCATGACTACATATAGCAAACCAAACCCAAAAAATTAGGAATTATATCAAGCTCATCTCCTAAAATTTCGTTTTTCTTTATTCTCAAATCAACAGAGTTAGTTTCTTTAATTTTCAAATTAACAAGGTTAGTTTTTCTTTTATTCTCAAATTAACAATATTAGTTTTTACTTTATTTTCAAACTAACAAGGACAGTGTACAACCTCTATTCAGTCATTAATAGAGCCAAAGTTGACTTGGATTTGATTTATTTCCTTCACTGTTTCAGATGAAGGTAGAATTTACCACTTCCTTGGCATCACCCTACGCTCAACAGTATCAATATACTTTTAAGTTCAAAGAACTCAAAACCTTTGTCAAGTTTTCTATAGATCAATAAGTTTACTGATGCCAGTAAAACTCATTAACTTCATATACTCCTGCTTGACCAATTCTTCTACATCTATATATCAAGCATCTCTGCCGGCAATCCTTTACAAGGTCTGCATCTCTATTACTATTCTCAATCCACTAATGTTTCTGCAATCCAGAAGAACTTTGACCTCTTAAAAACCACAAAGGTGTGTCAAGGCTGATGCACTTTTGTGGTCTTTACAAGGTCATTAAAGCTAGGGTCCTTTTTAAATTTTAAGTAGAGATCTGACATAAATCCCAACACCAATATGTAACAGTACTGATCAAGAAAGTCCAAAACAACGGCACTTGACTACAGAATGTTGAAACACAACTGATAGTGGAAACTCAGTCAGTAAAGAGTACATAATGCCAGACAGAAGGACTATTAACTTACTTTGCGAGCTTCTTGTTCGATCATCCTCTTTGGCATTCTCTGGGTATCCTGGACAACAATATTACCCTGGTAGTGGGGCTCTGTTCAAGAAAATAGACATCAAGCAAAATGTCAGTCGCAAGCAAACCGTTTTATAACAAAAACTCAAAACTTCCAATCAAATTGTTAATTATACTAATACTCACACCACCTTCCACACCTTTATTAGATTCACCCAGAGAAATGAATGGTGTAAAAGGAGTCAGAATAAAGAATCACCTGTTGAGTCATCAAATGCACCAGGGGGTAGGGGGTGAAACTCAACACCGAGTGGTGGGCCATCTTCTCGATATTCATCACCTAGCTGCTCCCTAACAGCAGTAATAGCCTCATGTTCACTATTCTCTTCTGAGTATGGATCCATATAAGAGCTTCTGTTCTTCCTCTTTCCTTCCAATTCATAATGCTTACCATTCTGAAATGGGCGTCTTCTTGCCTCAATTTCATAAGGATTCCCACTCTGCAATGACGATCTCTCTTGTGAAGCTGAACTACTTCCTGCAAAAGTGTCTTCCATGTTATCATTGTTTACTTTGAACAAATCATGATCCCTGAGCTCTGATGCAAGGACAGCTGCAGGATAATCCATGGCATTCGCAAACCGCTGATTTTCAACCTCTTTGCACCTCAAATGGCGTTGATGATCAGCTTTTTTTCCACTTCCGCTAGAATCTTGTTTGACTCCATTAACAGAATCTGGCATTATGCCATTTTGTGGATCTTGTTTTCCATTGTTGCAAGCTTCTTCCTTCATGAGCCTTTTATCCTTAAGCCTCCTGTGACAGAACCATCCCTGCACCTGCTTCTCTGTTAATCCCAGCTCTTCTGATAACTGTGCTTTCATAGCTTCCGAAGGATACTTATGTTCTGCAGATTAGGAGTTTTGCAGAATGAATCATTACTCGTGTAAATACAAAATTCACAATCTACTAGAGCTTCAAAATTTTGGAACAACTATGCTCAGAAGATTAAAGAAATACAACTACAGGACAGGAGTTCAAAAACTGAAAGACCATTACCCGCATAAAAGCTCTCTAGACCTTCGACCTGCTGTGGGGTTTTTAATCTCCTTTTCTTGTTCTCTGGAGATATTTTGTCTTCCTCGGACTCCATATTGCTTCAATCTGAAAAACATTCACAGCTACATTAAGCAAACTAAATTTGATACGCTATACATCATATGATGGGGTATTCTTTTTTTCTTTAACAAATAGTTGTTCCATAAGACTGAAAAGATGCATCAGTCATATAAGATAGAATTCAGATGAGCTCCAGTAGAATATACAAGTCACGGAACAAAAGTTTTCAGCCTAACCTCTGAAATTTATCTCATAATTTATCGGGAGGGAAAAAACCGCACAACAAACAGTGCAGAAACGGGATAAAAAAACGGACAACGGAAAACTTGAAAGAATTGCTTTACATGTAAAAATAGCGCATACATACTCTGCAATCTCGCATACTATTTGAAAACGAAACAAGAGAAAGCAATTCCATATGATTTCAGGACACAGAATTCATCCTCAAAAGAAGTAAGATACCAGGCACACAAACAGTTGCGCTTAAACAACACAATCAACATGCATGCAAGAAGGTAATGTCCGTTGCACAATATTAGGCACAATTTTCATACAGAGCAAGGGTTTGTAAACGCAGAAGCACAGAATATTTTCCCACACAGTTTCCGCAAGAGAAATCTCCAGAATACCTAAAGACTCTGACGATCCAAAGCCGTTATAGCAAAAAAGAAAACCCCGGAATCTGAAAAGCTTCTAACAAAAACCACATCTCAAAGATCCTTTAAGAGCAACTCTACCCTTGACGACAGAGCATAAATCGTATAGATAACGCAGACATGTGCAAGCCAAAGAACCTTCAAAGCCCGAATTAGACCGTGCTATCTTTAGAATTGAAGTGAAAGAGAGCAGCCTGCGTCTGAAACAAGGAATAATAAAGCTGAAAAGCAATAATAGTAGCAAAATAAAAACAAACAAGTTTCATAATTCGTACCTGAAACGGAAACCGCAAAAGCTTCTCGCGCTCAGGCCGGAAGTTCGATTTCCTTCACGGCAAACAAACGGCAGAGCAGGATCCGCCTGCTACAAACACCGGGTCGCTGCGGCGGCAGTTTCAGAGAAGAAAAAGGAAACCCTACAGATCTGAAAATCCGTACACGGACAAACCAAAGCGCGAGTATTCGAATCCCACGCCCCGGTCTCGCATCGATCTTTAGATAAAACACATATTCAGAACCCTAGCAGGCACCCGATCTGGAAGACGCGAGGGCTCCAGGTTCGATCTTTAACAGATCTTAAAGAAAGCGGAGAAAAAAGCGCCCTCAGTGCACTCCGGAAAAGGAAACAAGGATAAAAGCAGGCGAAACCCTCCAGCAGCAGCAATAAGGATCAAAGCCGGCGAAACCCTCAGCAGCAGCCGCCCCAGGGATCGAACAGCGGGTGGTTTCCCTTACGCAGACGGACTGAGACGGCGAAGGGGTAGGGAGAAAGGGTAGTAGTAGGAGAGACTCGAAGCCGCAGCAGCGTAGGGCAGCAGAAGCAGAAGCGGAAGCAGAAAACCAGGAATGAGAAGAAGGAATTAGCAGACGAAGAAGAAGATATATGAAGATGCAAGCGGAGGAGCAGCGGCGCAGCAGAAGCGTCGAGACTCCCCGAGCACGAAACCCGGGCAGGCCATCCGCAAAAATTCCTCCAATCTCCCACACTAACTCTCCTTAACCAACCACCATGGTATCCTTCTTCTTCTACTACGACTACTACTTGGTGTTTTGCTTTTGGTTGCTTCAATGTCATCGACACACCACAATAACTCAGTAGTTGTTTTTGTTGTTGTAGTAGTAATACTAGCACTAACAACACCATCCCCATCATATCATGCAATTACATAAACACACAAAGCCCCTAATCCTGCCCCCTCCTGCTGCTTCCTGGCTGGCTGGCTGGCTGCAGCTACCCAAAATTCTATTTTCTGCCAATTTCTATTCTATTCTATTCTACGGTAACTAACAAACCCAACCCAAACTCCAACTCAAACCCCAACCCCAAATCCCAATCCAACCCCAACACCAGCAGCACCAGTAAGAAGCAACAACAACAGGCAGTCAGCAGAAGGATGTTGTTGTTGTTGTTGGATGTAGTAGCATGTTGTTGTATGATGAATGATGATGATGATTCCGCAAGCTAGCTAGCTCGCCATCAAAGACGAGTCAAAGCATATATCATCCGTGGCACCAGAAAATAGCTGCCATTCACAGCGGTTTAATCCTTTACTTACATAAAATCAATTTAACGGGATTTACGAGACGGAATTTATTTCAACCCCAAACCCCAGTCCCTACCCTAGGTGCCCCTTTTAATTTTTTCTCTGCCCGCCTGTCTGTCTGTCTGTGTCTTGTACGCAGCCGTTCCACGATTTCAGATTATGGAGATTTATAGTGGTGGTGGGAAGGAGCTCCCGCGGTGGGAAGGGGATTCCATGTTCATACGTTCATTCATGTTAAATCCAGTAAAGTTAATATTGCCCAGCCGATACTCGTGTGCGCGCGTGTTTATTATATTTATATTTAGTGATATAAAGTCTCCTCGCCCCCCCCCCTTTAAATTTTGTTTTGCTTTAATTTTAAAAGAAGTGGCGTGATATGATATGCTGCACTCGTATTGGTACAGGGTACAGAAGTGAGAGAGAGAGCTCTCTCTGGTTTTTTTTTTCTATGTACCAGTTGTGGGCCCCGCCTTGGTCAGGTACCTAAACACCGCGCGACTCGTCCCGAATCCGACGGCTCCTGAGACGAGACGAGGCATTTGAGTGGGAATGATGAGGCATCGACGGGCTTTGTGAAAAGAAGTTGATTAATGCCATTGCCAGGGTGGGTGTTGTGTAGTGTATAGGCTTCGAATGCCAGACAGTTTACGCAAATGTATAGAGCCATTTCTATTTTTATTTTTATTTTTGGAAAAGGGACTGATTCCAAATTTTCCACACCCCACAGTGAGCCATGGGGAATCTTACACGCAAGGCTTTTATTTTATGGGGAAGTAAGTCTCCCCCTGTGCATGCATGATGGGGACACATCGGCCAGAAAGAACATTGAAGCAAACTGAAGATGTTGATCTCTGGGCAAAAGGCCAAGCTACCCTTTGTTTGATATTCATTTTCAATTTATTTCTATCCTAGCTTGCTTTGACTTGACTCAAAAGCTTCTCTAGAAGGGGTAAATTGGAAATTTATTAGAAAACCAGGTTCTCCATGCTCCACTGTATTCTATCATAGTTATTGAAGTCACTGTATTCTATCATAGTTATTGAAGTTGGTTGGAATTAGTTGCAATTTTGAAAATTTAGTTACAAATTTGATGCAGATACATTTAACAATTTAATATAAGTATTGCATATCAAGAGAAGAAAGATCTATTTAACAATTTAATATGGGTGAGATGGGTCATGTATTCAATACTTCTAAATTAAAAATGTAAAAATGTCACTTTTTTAATATAAGTGTTGCATCAAGAAAAGCAATATGCTTTTAACTTTTTAATATGGGTGAGATGTGTCACTTTACATAATACTTATAAATCAAAATTAAAAAATGTTGAAGTTTGTAATATTGAGATACGGTGTAAATGGGCCTAATAGTTAAGAATATGGATTTTCTTCTTAAAAGTCACGAGTGCAAAAAACAAAAGGAGTGGTCCCTTGTCCCACAAACAAGGGGGTCTCATATGTTAATATTTAGCATATGGCTAGGCTATGACCTTAACTTAGATTATTATTAGTAGTCGTAGTAGTAAAATTCAAAAAGGTTGTGACATTAATGTAAAACTATTATATATAACAAAATAATCTTGTGTAAACCCATTTTAAGTTTGGAGAGGTTTGCATCTCAACATCTTTTTAATCCCTTTTGGTGCTTTATAGAATGGGGGTTAAGATGGATTTACGTAAGATTGTGGGTAGTTTGGCTATAGCGATCGTTTTTCTCTTAAACAAATTGGGGTTTTGACTTGCCCAACAAACTTAAAATTTCTTGATCTTTGTATTACATACTTGAGGCGTGACTCGTTTAGTTATATTTGAACCATAAACGAATTCTTACATTGTCATATAAATACCTGACAATGTTAGGTGCTATAGTAGTCTATCGTGTTCCTCCATCCATCTCTCTATGGAAGTCGAGGCTTTGGTAGGGACAAAACAACTCTTAATGCATTTAGTTCTTAATAGTAACCTTCTTGTCTTAGCAGGGGTTCACAACCGTACCTGACATTAATGAGTTCAACGAAAAACACTTGTGTTTAACATGTAATAATCAAGAAGGAAATAAATAGTCTCTAGTACTTTCTCTATTATCTATGCATTAATTAAGTCCTCCTTCATGACATAAATGAGTTCAAATGCAGTGCATATTTGTTTGTAGTATTTGTAGAGTGTTTAAGATGTATTGTGCTTTGTCCCCGATGTGTATGACAGTCGGTGACAGAGTGTGTTGTTAAGGCGCTCTGTGATGTTAAAGTCATCGGTTCAAAACCTACGGGGACAAAAAATCCAGCCATGTTAAGGGTTGGTGTGGCTCAGTTCGGGTGTGATCCCCAGGTGATTTTGACGGCTTAGATGCCCCTGAGTTGCGGTTTCTTAGCCATAGGTTAGTCCCACATGTCACGGACAAACTAACAAACAAAAAAAAAGATGTATTGTACTTCTTTCTATTTGAATGTTTGTTGTACCAACCCTTGTTTGGGTACAAAGATCCTCTTTTTCTATGAGGCGGTCCTTAAGGGGATCGTAAATGTATTGGGGAGATACATAAAGAGATATACATACCAAACAAATAAGGGTACCCTTGCCCAAGTTACAAGAACGCATATTTTGTGTGTGGTCTCTATGTAGAGACAAGGGACTTGAAAGAACCCTATGGACAGTGGTATCTCATAAAGAAGTTACATACCAAAAAAAGGGAGAAATAGCAAACTCGATGGACAGTGGTATCTTATAAAGAAGTCCAAGGCAAAGAATGCAAAGGTATACAACCTTATAGTTCCAACGAAAGACCTCTGCACAACAATAGAGTCCATGCCTAAATATCTTTCTAGGTAAATGAAGAGGTAGTATGAATCAAATAATTTAGATAAAGAGAAGAAAAAAAAGTCTTCAATTAATTCAAAGAACACAATGCAATGGGTATTATCGGTGCATCTATCCACTTCAAATCAATTGCTCAAATGGTAAGAAATCAAAAAGTGAAAAGGAACGAGAGGCAAACCTATCAACATACAATACCTACAAGATACTTTTAGATATTGTAAAACAACCAAATGAGAAAATGACCTTGATTTAATAAAATATATAATTAAACAATTAATGTACTTAAATAAAAAGTCAAAAATAGCCCCAAGGGTTAGTTCAAGTGGTTTTGAGCTAGGCGTGAAGCTATCCCTAGTGGAAAAGGTCAAGGGTTCAAATCTCTTGTTCTCCTTTAGGGTTAGGCCTGAACATAATCAAGATCAACGATTTACCTCATTTACCATCCACGAAGTGGGGAAGTACTGAAAATTTCCCGTGAAATATTACCTCAAGAAAAAAATAAAATTAAAAATCTAACACTAAATCTAAAATAAAAAAGATCAAGTCCCCGAGGTGTAGGACAGTCGGTGACGGAGTGTGTTGTTAAGCCACTCCGTGATGTTAAAGTCACCG
>JZKD02S1612947.1:159656-169961 GCA_000966675.3 Picea glauca | reverse complement strand
AAAAAAAAAAACAATCATTCATCCCAACCACTCAAACTAAAGTCAATTGACATCAAATTAACCCTTATTACTATAATAATTTTATTTTAAATATAAATAAATATTGTTTATAACATATTTCAAATATATATATTTTAGTAATTATAATAATATAAAATTAAACAAATTCATGAAAGTTATTTATATTTAATTTAATTTGGTAACTAATGAATTAAATTGATTTTGGATGTAAATAAATGTAATTTATAATATAGTTAAGATGTTTGTATTTTAACCAATAACATGTTTGAAATAGAGATACCATGTCAATTGGGTATAGCTTGGATGGTTGCTTGCGAGGAAACGAGGAATGTTGTTATTTTCCTTAAATTGAGTATAACTTGGTATAACTTGGATGGTTACCATGAATGTTATTATCCTCCCCACACTAGTTCAATTCCTTTAAAAATAACATGAATAAATATATTGTTATAATGGCTTGGAGCTTATAAGTAATGGAAAGTTTTCTTTAATTCAATTGAATATCAAGGAAACTGCTTTTCTTTAAAAAAAAAAAAAGAAAGATATTTATACCCTGCCTTTTATGAAAAAAAAGAAGATATTTATACCCTGCCTTTTATGAAAAAAAATAAAAATATTTATACCCTGCCTTATATATATAAAAGATATTTATAGTCTGCTAATATATATATATAAGACAGGCATATTCGACCTAATAATGGAATGTATGGTGTCCAAGATGATGCAGAATATGGACGACATATACCCGGAGCTAAAATGATCCTCCAGGATAAAATGATAGGCATTGACCACTTTATATTGAAATACAATATTAGAACAGTGGATTGAGATTCCATTTTGGGAAGCATGCCAGCTAGAAAGCATAAAGAAGCAAACCTTTTGCAAAGATTTAGGGCTATAGTTTGAATGCAATCCACACTGTGGAGGGCAGCAATGGAAGGTCTCTCGTGGAATGCTGCTGCCATGGCCACTGGTTCGTTTAAATCCCTCGTACGAGCTCCGCCCCAGCTGTCGATGGCGGTTTCTGATTACAGCGCGGTCACATGGTCGAGAAGCGGAGGGAGCCACTCGATCAGAGCTGCCATTGCTGCCGAGAAAATGCCGCGGGCACCCCTTCTGGGTTGGAATTTGCCGGATGTTTGGAGGCCTCGGCCCAATCTGCCGCCATGCCCAGCTCTCCCCGAGAGAAAGTGTAAGTTTTATTTGCCCCCGTTTGAACTCCTGCGATATTACCAACGTTTAGATGGTATGTTAGTAGCTTTATATTCATTTGCATTTCCTTTGGTTTAGGCCATCGTAGAGCATATAAGACATGCTTTTGCCTGTTGGCAACCTTGAGGCGTGGAGTAAATTTGGCTGATGCAAAATGGAATTGCTGAATTTAACTTATTTGTCTCGCATCTCTCGGCATATGCTTATATTCTATCACTTTCGTGCAACTATTATTTTTCCCGTGGAATTTCTTGGTTGGAGGTTAAAATCTGTCGGGCAGGAAGTGTAACAGCCCCTTCCAGCAATGGACGAGTGCAGGAGGGGTGTCATTATGAGGTCATCAGGTTCAACAAAGAAGGCAGTTATGTAAATTCTTAGGAATCCCCTGTATAGACCAAAGAAGGAAATAGTACCAACTCTTCCAAAAAAATCTTTGAGTGTAGTGTTTCTGTATTCAGGTCAGCACAAGCCTTAGCAAAAAATGCAGCCCTAGAGAAATATTTCTGCAAAGAATGAACAAGAGATACCACTTGATTTTGAAGAGAGGTAAAAAAAACTCTAGGAAGGAAAGGTTTGATCTTGTAAAGAGCTTAAAAATCCTTAGATATACACAAGATAAGTAAGATAAGAATTTTTTATTAATGTCCAACAAATGATCACAAATAGGTCAATGGGACTGCTAAGTACAAANATTCGTATTGTATATTGTGTTTACAATTCTACTTCTTTGAGTAATAGATTTGAGCAATATCTATAATTTCTACTCTAAATATTTCCAATTGATACATCACAAGTGGTATCAGAGAACTTTACTAACACATTTTTAGAGAAAAAAAAATCCAGACTAGATATGTGTTCTGATGTCTATAAATAACACAAAGATCTATTGTTCAGTGGGTAAACCTACTATTAGGGAAGCGTACATGTGGGAAATACAAGTGGTTACACCTGGTTGAAATCCCTTGTAACCCCTATCGGTACCCCTTCAAGTAGTACCACATTAGAAAGCATCCATATATGGAATTTTAGTTCCACGTAGCCTCGGGTATATCAAAAGTCTTGTAAGTCTCCTGAAACTAGATTTAGATCAACCACTCAACCACTTGATTTCTATTGTGGCACTGAGAAAAACATTTAGGAAGATTACTCTCCAGTACCTAGGTAATTGGGTAGTACGGCTAATGGTACAGTCAAACCTCCTTAGTTAGAGCCCTAAGATATTGGGGTGAGTACTATTGTTGGACCCTACATGTATATCAGAGAGTTATATCATAAGGCATTGATCTGGATGGATGTCGATGGCCTCCAACCTATTCCAATTGGCTCATTTTGGTAGTGTTTTCCCTAGTTTTCGGGTCCCTGACTTGCGGGGCCGTTTTGAGGCTCTAAACAACATTTTTTAGGGCTCACCACAATCAGAGTGACCTTTGTTAAATGGAAACAAAATGTGTAGTCCTCGTATAGACCTTTCTAATGGGCTATCGTGCGCCTAAAACAAAGATCGTATGCAAAAGTTACGACCCTGGGAAGTTGAGGTACTAACTTACCCCAACAGGGCCGACATGACTTTTGGCGCTTCATCTCCCAGGGTTAGGTTTTTTGGATGTCTAGGGTTTTTGAAATTCATGTTTATTGTAAAAAGGCCTTCAGAGCCTCATTGTAATCATCTTCTTGCGAATGAGCGCAACTGTCACATCTCTTCTCATATATAAGCCGCCACCATTCTAGCAAGCTTGTTTCCGCTGCATTTTATAGTTTCAGCTTATTTTCTTATTGAATAGAAATTGGTTTTACTGTATATTTGTTATTCTGTGTTAAGCATCTTTTGATAATAATTTGTATTCATTTCGTTCTGCAAATATATTTCGGATCATTGGTATCAGAGTGATCTGCTCCTTGTGGTTCTTAATGCATGTCCCCAGTGACGTCGGGGTACAAAGTATTGGGTCTCAAGCTTGTTTCTCTTGAGGACAAAAGCTCTCGCAAGCCCAAATGACCTCTCATGGAAGGAGAAAAGAAATACAACGGGACAGGAGATCCCTTCAAAATGTTGCTCGAGGAAGCCCTCATGCAACAGAGGAACGAGACGATGGATAGTTTTGTGCAAATCCTTCGGCGGCTACCAACAGGTGAAGCATCTTCCTCAAACGGAGGTGTTGCCCCCTTCAAGGTATAAATCAAATTCGATATTCCTATATTTGAAGGTCATATAGATGTAGATACAGTAGACAAATGGTTGAATTTGCTAGAAGGGTATTTCTCTGTCTATAACTTCTTGAATAGGGAAAATATTACTTTAGTGCTCCTCAAAGTCGTCCCCCATGTCAAAGATTGGTGGGAAACTTTCTGTGAGCAAAAGGAAATAGAGGAACCCTCATTATTTACAGTCACAGTCACATGGGAGTCCTACAGGGATGTTATTAATGAACAATACTACCCTGTTGGAAATTATGATGACCTATACACAAAATGGACCATGTTGCGACAAGAAAGAGACCAAGCGGTGCCCGAGTTCACAAATATCTTCCATACCTTGTGCACCAAGCTGAGTATCAAAGATTCTGAGGAACATCTGGTGCTCAAGTATAGCGACAGTCTGCATAGATACATCCAGGCCGAAATGGAGTTTATGGACATCTCATCCTTGGGCGCGGCCTACCGATATGTCATCAAAATCGAGCAGAAGCTCAAACAAAAGACACGGAAATTTGGGAACCCCTCACAGTAAAATTCAGGAAAGGGCATCCCCAACCTGTAGAAAAAAGGACATAGCAAAGATGGACAGCCTCAGGACAACTAGTCCAAGCTGCAAGCAAAGAAGGACACCAAAAAGACAAAGAAAGATACTAGGAAGTGGTGCGAATTCCATAAGAGCCCCTAGAATAACAATGATGATTGCCACAAAATGTGATATATAGCAACAAAATGTGTAGTCCTCAGATAGACCTTTCCAACGGGCTATCATGCACCTAAAATGGAGATTGTATGCAAAAGTTACGAACCCGAGAAATTGATGTACTAACTTACCCAAACGGGACTGACATGACTTTTGGCATTTCATCTCCTAAGGTTAGGTTTTTTGGATGTCTAGGGTTTTTGACATTCTTGTTTATTGTAAAAAGGCCTTTAGAGCCTCATTGTAATCATCTTCTTGCGAATGAGCCCAATCGTCACATCTCTTCTCAGAAATAAGTTGCCAGCATTCTAGCAAGCTTGTTTCCGCTGCATTTTACAGTTTCAAAATATTTTCCTTATTGAATAGAAATTGATTTTACTATATATCTGTTATTATGTGCTAAGAATCTTTTGATAATGATATGTATTCATTTCATTCTGCAAATATATTTCGGATCAGTGTATCAGAGCGGTATGCTCCTTGTCGTTCTTAATGCATGTCCCCAACGAGGTCAGGGTACAAATTATTGGGTCTCGAGCTTGTTTCTCTTGAGGACAAAATCTCTCACATGCCCAAATGACCTCTCATGCCAGTAGAAAAGAAAGACGACAGGATAGGATATCCCTTCAAAATGTTGCTCGAAGAATCCCTCACGCAACAAAGGAACGAGATGATGGATAGTTTTGCGCAAATCCTTCGGTGGCTACCAACAGGCGACACATCTTCCTCAAACGGAGGCATCGCCCACTTCAAGGTACAAATCAACTTCGATATTCCTATATTTGAAGGTCAGATAGACGTAGATACGATAGACAAATGGTTGAATCTACTATAAGGGTATTTCTTTGTCCATAACTTCTTGAATAGAGAAAAGATTACTTTTGTGCTCCTCAAAGTCGTCCCCCATGTCAAAGATTGGTGGGAAACTTTCTGTGAGAAAAAGGAAACAGAGGAACCCTCATTGTTTATAGTTGTAGTCACCTAGGAGTCCTTCAAGGATGTTATTAAATAACAATACTACCCCGTTGCAAGTTATGATGACCTATACACAAAATGGACCATGTTGCGATAGGAAAGAGACTAAACGATGCCCGAGTTCACAAATATATTCCATACCTTACGCACCAAGATGAGTATAAAATATTCTGAGTGACATCTGGTGCTCAAGTATCGTGACGGTCTACATAGATACATCCAGGCCGAAATGGAGTTTTTGGACATCTCATCCTTGGACGCAGCCTACCGATATGTCGTCAAAATCGAGCAGAAGCTCAAACAAAAGACGTGGCAATTTGGGGCTAGGAACCCCTCACAATAAAATTCAGGAAAGGGAAACCTCAAACCACAGAAAAAAGGATAGAGAAAAGACGGACAACCTCAGGACAACTAGTCCAGGCCGCAAGCAAAGAAGGACACCAAAAAGACAAAGAAAGATATCAGGAAGTGGTGTGACTTCCATAAGATCCCCTAGCATAACACTGATTATTGCCACAAAATGTGATATATAATAACAAAATGTGTAGTCCTTGGATAGACCTTTCCAATGGGCTATCATTTGCCTAAAACAAAGATCATATGCAAAAGTTACGACCCCGGGAAGTTGATGTACTAACTTACCCAAACGAGGCCCACATGACTTTTGGCGCTTCATCTCCTAGGGTTAGGTTTTTTGGATGTCTAGGGTTTTTGACATTCTTGTTTATTGTAAAAAGACCTTCAAAGCCTCATTGTAATCATGTTCTTGTGAATGAGCGCAATCGTCACATCTCTTCTCAGAGAAAAGACGCCACCACTCTAGCAAGCTTGTTTCCACTGCATTTTACAGTTTCAACTTATTTCCTTATTGAATAGAAACCGATTTTACTGTATATATGTTATTCTATGTTAAGCATCTTTTGATAATAATCTGTATTCATTTAGTTATGCAAATATATTTCAGATCAGTGGTATCAGAGCGGTATGCTCCTTGTAGTTCTTAATGCATGTCCCCAACGAGGTTAGGGTAAAAAGAATTGGGTCTCGAGCTTGTTTCTCTTGAGGACAAAATCTCTCGCACACCCAAACGACCTCTCATCGCAAAAGAAAATAAAGATGACGGGACAAGATATCCCTTCAAAATGTTGCTCAAGGAATCCCTCATGCAACAAAAGAATGAGATGATGGATAGTTTTGCACAAATCCTTCGGCGTTTACCAACAAGCGACACATCTTCCTCAAATGGAGGCGTCGCCCCCTTCAAGGTACAAATCAACTTTGATATTCCTATATTTAAAGGTCAGATAGACGCAGATACGTTAGAGAAATTGTTGAATCTACTAGTAGGGTATTTCTCTGTCCATAACTTCTCGAATAGAGAAAAGATTACTTTTGCTCTCCTCAAAGTCATCCCCCATGTCAAAGAATGGTGGGAAACTTTCAGTGAGGAAAAGGAAACATAGGAACCCTTATTATTTATAGTTGCAGTCACTTAGGAGTCCTTCATAGATGTTATTAAGGAACAATACTACCCTGTTGGAAGTTATGATGACCTATACACAAAATGGACCACGTTGCGGTAGGGAAGAGACCAAGCAGAGCCCAAGTTCACAAATATCTTCCATACCTTGTGCACCAAGTTGAGTATCAAAGATTATGAGCGACATATGATGCTCAAGTATCGCGGCGGTCTGCATAGATACATCCAGGCCGAAATGGATTTTCTGGACATCTCATCCTTGGGCACGGCCTATCGATATGTCGTCAAAATCGAGTAGAAGCTCGAACAAAAGACGTGGAAATTTGGGCTTGGGAACCCCTTACAGTAAAAACCAGGAAAGGGTGGCCCTAACCCACAGAACAAAGGACAAAGAAAAGACGGACAACCTCAGGACAACCTATCCAGGCCGCAAGCAAAGGAGGACACCAGAAAGACAAAGAAAGATGCCAGGAAGTGGTGCGACTTCCATAAGATCCCTGGCATAACACTGATGATTGCCACAAAATGTGATAGATAGCAATAAAATGTGTATTCCTCGGATATACCTTTCCAACGAGCTATCGTGTGCCTAAAATGGATATCGTATGCAAAAGTTACAACCCTGGGAAGTTGATGTACTAACTTACCCAAACGGGGTCCACATGAATTTTGGCACTTCATCTCCTAGGGTTAGGTTTTTTGGATGTCTAGGAATTTTGACATTCTATTTATTGTAAAAATCCCTTCAGAGCCTCATTGTGATCATCTTCTTGCGAATGATCGCAACCGTCACATCTCTTCTCAGAGATAAGTCGTCACCATTCTAGCAAGCTTGTTTCCGCTGCATTTTACAGTTTCAACTTATTTCCTTATTGAATAGAAATCGGTTTTACTATATATTTGTTATTTTGTGTTAAGCATCTTTTGATAATAATCTGTACTCAATTTGTTCTGCAAATATATTTTGGATCAGTGGTATTAGAGCGTTCTGCTCCTTGTCGTTCTTAATACATGTCCCCAATGAGGTAAGGGTACAAAGAATTTGGTCTCGAGCTTGTTTCTCTCGAGGACAAAATCTCTCACATGCCCAAACGACCTCTCATGGCAGAAGAAAAGAAAGACGACGGGACATGAGATCCCTTCAAAATGTTGCTCTAGGAATCCCTCACGCAACAAAGGAGCGAGATGATGGATAATTTTGCGCAAATATTTCGACGACTACCAACACGTGACGCATCTTCCTCAAACAGAGGCGTCGCCCCCTTCAAGGTACAAATCAAATTCGATATTCCTATATTTGAAGGTCAGATAGACGTAGATACGGTAGAAAAATGGTTGAATCTACTAGAAGGGCATTTATATGTCCATAACTTCTTGAATAGAGAAAAGATTACTTTGTGCTCCTCAAAGTCGTCCCCCACACCAAAGATTGGTGGGAAACTTTCTGTGAGAAAAAGGAAATAGAGGGACCCTCATTATTTATAGTCATAGTCACCTAGGAGTCCTTTAGGGATGCTAATAAGGAACAATACTACCCTGTTGGAAGTTATGATGACCTGTACACAAAATGGACCACGTTGTGGCAGGAAAGAGACCAAGCGGTGCCCGAGTTCACAAATATCTTCCATACCTTGCCCACCAAGCTGGGTATCAGATATTTTGAGCGACATCTGGTGCAAGTATTGCGGCAGCCTGCATAGATACATCCAGGCCAAAATGGAGTTTCTGGTCATCTCATCCTTGGGAGCGGCCTACCGATATGTCGTCAAAATCGAGTAGAAGCCCAAACAAAAGACTTTCCAATTTGGGTCTAGGAACCCCCCACAGCAAAATCCAGGAAAGGGTGGCCCCAACCCGCAAAAAAAAGGATAGAACAAATATGGACAGCCTCAGGACAACCAATCCAGGCCACAAGCAAAGAAGGACACCAGAAAGACAAAGAAAGATACCGAAAAGTGGTGAGACTTCCATAAGATCCCCTGATATAACACTGATGATTGTCATAAAATGTGATAGATAACAACAAATTTGTAGTCCTCGGATAAACCTTTGCAACGGGCTATCGTGCGCCTAAAATGAAGATCGTATGCAAAAGTTACGACCCCAGGAAGTTGATGTACTAACTTACCCAAACGGGACCCACATGACTTTTGTCGCTCCATCTCCTAGGGTTATGTTTTTTGGATATCTAAGGTTTTTTACATTCATGTTTATTATGGAAAGGCCTTCAGAGCCTCATTGTAATCATATTCTTGCGAATGAGGGCAATCGTCACATCTTTTTTGAGAGATAAGCCGCCACCATTCTAGAAAGATTGTTTCCGCTGCATTTTACCATTTTAGCTTATTTCCTTACTGAATAGAAATCGGTTTTACTATATATTTGTTATTCTGTGCTAAGCATCTTTTGATAATAATTTGTATTCACTTTGTTCTGCAAATATATTCTTGATCAGTGGTATCAGAGCGGTCTCCTCCTTTTCGTTCTTAATGCATGTCCCCAACGAGGTCAGGGTACAAAGAATTGAGTCTCGAGCTTGTTTGTTTTGAGGACAAAATCTCTTGCACACCCAAATGACCTCTCATGGAAGAATAAAAGAAAGATGATGGGACAAGAGATCCTTTCAAAATGTTGCTCGAGGAAGCCCTCACACAACAGAGGAACGAGATGATGGATATTTTTGCGCAAATCCTTCGGCGGCTACCAACAGGTGACACATCTTCCTCAAATGGATATGTCGCCCCCTTCAAGGTACAAAGTAAAGAAGGACACCTGAAAGACAAAGAAAGATACTGGGAAGTGGTGCGAATTCCATAAGAGCCCCTAGCATAACACTGATGATTTTCGCAAAATGTGATAGATAGCAACAAAATGTGTATTCCTCGAATAGACCTTTCCAACGGGCTATCGTGCGCCTAAAACAGAGATCGTATGCAAAAGTTAGGACACCGGGAAGTTGATGTACTAACTTACCCAAATGGGTCCCATATGTCTTTTGGCGCTTCATCTCCTAGGGTTAGGTTTTTTGGATGTCTAGGGTTTTTGACATTCCCGTTTATTGTAAAAGGGCCTTCAGAGCCTCATTATAATCATCTTCTTGCGAATGAGTGCAATCGTCACATCTCTTCTCAGAGATAAGTCACCACCATTCTAGTAAGCTTGTTTCCGTTGCATTTTAAAGTTTCAACTTATTTCCTTATTGAATAGAAACCAGTTTTACAGTAAATCTGTTATTTTGTGTTAAGCATCTTTTGATAATAATCTGTATTCATTTCGTTCTGGAAATATATTCTGGATCAGTGGTATCAGAGAAGTCTTCTCCTTGTCGTTCTTAATGCATGTCCCCAACGAGGCCAAGGTACAAAGAATTGGGTCTCGAGCTTGTTTCTCCTGAGGAAAAAAGCTCTCACACGCCCAAATGACTTCTCATAGCAGAAGAAAAGAAAGACAACAGGATAGAAGATCTCTTCAAAATGTTTCTTGAGGAATCCCTCATGCAACAAAGGAACACGATGATGGATAGTTTTGCGCAAATCCTTCGGTGGCTACTAATAGGTGACACATCTTCATCAAACAGAGGTGTCACCCCCTTCAAGGTACAAATCAAATTTGATATTCATATATTTTAAGGTTAGATAGATGCAGATACGGTAGACAAATGGTCGAATATGCTAGAAGGGTATTTCTTTGTCCATAACTTCTCAAATAGAAAAAAAGATTA
>JZKD02S1612947.1:43949-79799 GCA_000966675.3 Picea glauca | reverse complement strand
ACTATGGTTAGTTGTTTACTCTTGGTTCTCGACTATGGTTATTTTAAAAATTATCGCGTTCTCGGCTCTCGGGGTTGAGAAAACAAAAATTTAGGGTCGAGAAATGCCGAAGCGCAAAACCCCGAGGATGTCATAATCAAGGGTTAAAGGTATTATACTATTCTTTCCTTGGATGAAAATTAAAGCCAAGTTCACACTCTCGCGACTCGGGACTTGTGAATTCAAGAAATAAGGTGTCCGGTTTGCGAGAGCACGAAACTTGAAAAATCCTAAGGAGAAATATACTTGCGAAAAACGGGCCCTTTGTAAGTGACAAAGCATTACTATTCGGGAAATAAAATCGTTTTTCAGAGTTTTATGACTTTGAAAGGAAAAGGGAAAGAAAAACAACTTTATATCTCAAGTATCAGAATATTCTAAATTGTGTGAGGCGAAAAAACAGGGGCGGCTCCAACACTACACATGTAACTCTGGCACACCTCCTAGTAGAGACTTCATGCAATATTTGCTGCCAGTTTTCTAGTCTAGTATTTGAATATAACATATCAGAATTGATACTCCTCCAACTGAGTACTTCATCTGCAATCAGATTCACATAGTCTTCCTCTCGCGCAATAGTCCTATAAAATTGGTTTACATCATCCCCTAGAACACTGTCAGACACATGTTCTACATATCTTTCAAAATTTGAGGTATCTAAAGGTGCTACTACCCTAAATTTCCAGCTTCAAATATCATCTTTCTAGTCTTTAAATTAATTACGGCTTGATTGTCAAATGCCCAATCAATTCCCAAAAGAGCTGGAAATAGTATAGACTCATCCACCATATCCATTACTTCAAAGTGTGTTGTAGTGCGCACATCATATAGATCCACTGTGGTATATTTAGTCTGCCTATGGGAATCATTCTCTACTGGTTTTCTAGCTTCAATTGGATATTGTAATACCCTAGTGTAGGTTCTCCCATTACTTCCCAAGTTTTCTTTGGAAAATTGTTGACATCTGATCCTAAGTCTAGGATAACATTTCCCATTTTAAAGTCTCCTATAGTTGCATTCAATCTAAATTCTCTGCTAGTTCTTTTCTTTCTATGGAATTGATTAATCTTCTTAGGTTTTGTTCCTACCCCTTCTTCTATGCTATATTTGTCAAGCATATTTTTAAACCAATCCATGGCATTATTATCATTAAGTAATTTAAAGAAAGATTCCAAGAAATTCTTTAAGTTACTGACTTTCTCTATTTTCTCTCCTTTGTAAGTATGAGCCAAAGACCGAGGCATATAAAAAATAGGATTATCATACCTTTGTGCAATATTTGATGTGGAGGCTTTATTCTCCTTCAGGAAATCCTTCTTTGCTTCCTTGAAAGTTTCCTTCTCCTTCTTTGCATCAAACTGCTGCTGTACTGAGTGTTCTTCTGAATCCAACACTGATATTCCTTCTTCTTATCCTGTGCATCTACTCTTGTCTTCACTCCTCCTCGAGTCACTATATTGATGTTCATCCCATGATCCCTTATTTCTGTAGCAATCCACTGAACACTCTGATTTTTTATATTCCTCTTCTCCTGGATCTTCACCATTAACTTCAGACACTCTTTTGTCATGTGATCTGCTACATGAAAATACATACATGTTGCTGCTAGTTGAGGACAATATCTGGCACAATGTCCTTGCTATTGAAAATTATGGCAGATAATAGGCGCTCTGCCTCTTCCCATTCCTCCTCTTCCTATGCCTCTAAATCCTCCTCTGTTCCCCTATGGATCCATGTTCTGTTGATGATATTGTGGTTTCTGATTATACTACGGGGTTTGTTGAAATTGTGGCACTGCTTGAAATTTTTGTGCATGCCAAACTGTGGCACAATTTGTCCTGCCATCAACTTAACCCGCATCCTGTATGCATATAAGGTTATTTCCTTCATTAACTCCATTCTTAACTTCATTTCCTTATTTCCTGGTTTAATTGTATTGTCAAGTTCTTAAGGTCTTCCTTCAACTCCTCTATAGATGGATTTGACTGCTTATATTGATTCTCCTCTAATATCATCGTTGCTTGTAGTGCCTCTACCTGGGTTTGAAATTTCTCCTGTCCCAGTGGATATTTGAAGTGTGGTAACATAGAGTTTATAAACAAATTTCTATGCTACATGTCATAAATGGGATACTTCAATTTACCTTTTAACGTGTTGAACTTCTGACCAATGTCCCATACAAACTCTCCTAGTTTATGTCTAAACTCAACCATCTCATTCATCAACCGATCCTCTGATTTCAACATCTAAAACCCAATGATCAATGCTTGCTTGATATCTACTACTTTTCCCGACACAACCTATGGATTGTTTACTGCTAGGTTCATGTACCAATCCAACGCGTGGTTTCTAAATGTTATTGCTAAATGCATTACTTTGGTTATCTCATCAATGATTCTTTTTTCTTCCCCTATTCTCTCACACACAAATAGGTGATTCTCTAGGTCTTATGATCCATCCCCATGAAACTTTGGTAATATTATCATTGGATCTACACCTTCCATTGTTGAATGTGATGTACTTGCTCTGCGTGGTACTACTATCTATGTACTGTTGTCTGGACTTGATCTCTCGCTGGTATTTCTACTGGTACTTCCACTTGTACCACTACCTATGTTTCTTCTAGTACTTCCACTTGTACCACTACTTGTGTTGCTTCTGGTACTTCCACTTGTACCCTCACTTCTATTCTGATCTTCTAGATTCTTCTGATCGTCAGTCACTTGTTCTCTAAACAGGGATGATTTTAGGGGCTAAATTTCTCTCATGGTCTATTTTTCCATGGTTTTTCCCAAAAACAGATTCGTTATTCTCAAAATGATTCACCCAAATTCTATAGAATAAAATTATTTTACCTTAAAAATCGCCAAAATTTTATACAAACTATATAGAATCCTTAGAAATTTGAATATTTTTACAAAAATATCGCCAAACATTTATAGTTGGCATATGAAGGATTACTAATATTCACCAAAGTTTCTACATTTTAAAATAAATTTCCATCCTTAAAATCATCCCTGCTAAATAATTCTTTATTTGTTGATGTGTTAGTCGTACATGGGGTTGTAGGTTCGATACTAAGTCGGATATGGACATGGGTATCTGCTTCCTCATTAGATCCCACTCCTTTAGTCTTTATTTCATATGTGGCGTGCAATATTTCCTCAATGTGCTCCATAACACATATATCCACTACCTCTTCTTCATCACTTTCCACGCCTTCCCTCTCAGCTCCTGCTCTTTTCTTCCTATTAAGCTTATATTGGTAGGGTCTTCCACTGTGCGTCATTCCTACCTTATGCATAATTTCCTGGATCTCCTCTTGATCCATCAAAATGGGATCTTTCTCTTTACTGTGCTCTTCTCTATCCATTTCCTCCTCCATATTAGACCTTCCTCAGTGTTTCCCCTAACTCCCCCATGCACGTAGGGTAGTTAAGCTATCTTATTCCATAGTTAAGACCCCTTTATCATGCAGTAATCTCTTGGTCGAAGTGTATAATAACCTGATGTACCTTCCTCTTGGGCCCTTAAGAAATTTTTACTTTTCTACACTATAAGACTTCGATGTATCTACTGTGAACTTAGTGATACACCCCACTACAATGCTATCTAGCTAGAAATCTACTTTTTGCATGGATTTTTTATTCACCCTTTTCAACCACACGATACTTTCTTCTTTCCACTCCATTGATCTAAATCTATTTTTCGGATGGGTATATTTCAACCATGTTATCCATTCCTACAATAGCATTGAAAACTCACTAAAGAAACTCTCGTTTATTTCGCTGAATACATATATCTCCAAATATTGTCTTGGCTTAAACCTAAAGTTTCTACTATCTTTGTGAGAAAACTATAGCTCCTGAACTGCAACCATCTTTTAATCTCCACTTTCATGGGATTCCAACCTACAAACATTCCCTTTCTTAAATCCTCACGCTATACAGCGTGATACATCCCTCGTGATCTAATCTTCCGAGTTCCAACCAACAACAAAACCATTGTTGGATTGCTATGGGATGAACCGGGTTCTAACTACAATATTACCAACAAACCCTTATACCATAGGTTCTTATGGATACCAGAAGGAAACACAAAGCACATAGTGCATTGTGCAGTCTCACCCGAGATGGATTCTATGGGTGGTCACAGAACTGAGATGTTTTCAACCCTGGGATGGGATGTGTATCTCTCAGAGGCATTTAACCTACTTATTGTTAACCCTCAAACCCTCATTAGATCTTATTTCACACCACTATCACAACTACTCTACTAGGAATTCATTAACCATTATAGCCACTTGTGTTCAATAACAAGCATTTATCTACTGTAACAAAAGATTATGATCTAAACACTAACTATAACATTCATTTATTTAGTGCTATTCTGCAAATTCCATTAGTTTATTCTTACTGCGCAATGCCATTCCTTTATCATATAACATATTCATCATAAAAAATCATTAAATAAAATGCAATCATAAAAAATACATACAGTCACATAAAACATAGATATACCATGGTTCACCCCCCCTGGGGCTACGCTCACAAAGATTTTATGCTTGGGCTCTTTATTCATATTCTTTGCAAATCCGGTGTTGCGCATTGTGCATACATTCCTTCATTACACCTGATCTCCATAGATCACACAAGTCTCTCATCAAGACCTCTTACTCAACTAATTAATCTACTACAATCTCAACAATACATATGTCAACCAAAAGGACAACAACACGAACAACCCTCTCATCCTCATAATACATTCTACTTATACAAAACTGGGAAAAATCCCTTACAAAAATCTTAACCCTAAGCGGATTAGGTTTTTCCACTTTCTCCTTGACTTAATATTGGCTGGTCCTCGATCCAGTCATTGCTCCAAGTCGGTGCTTGTCCATTTTCCAACTAGTACGCAACAGTTTGTCCACTTTCTAACTATTTTTCTTAGCGCGGGTTTTCCCTTATTTCTGACACTTCTTTTCCTCTATTTCTGGCGCTACTTTTCCTCTATTTCTAGTGCGCTCCCCTATTTTCCGACGCTACTTTAATTCCTTCAAAACTTCTTCATTTTTTCCCAAAATTGGCCTGCACCAACACCGATCAAGAAAACCAAACCAACCTAACTTAAGAAGCAAAATCATATGAAATACAAAATCAAGATTTATTTATGTACAAGTGATCAACAACCTCAATGGCTAACTGACATAGTGTTTCACGACTTGGTCATTTACACGGAGAGAGTCGACTTCTCCTTGAAGGTTTTGTAATCGAAAAGTGCATTGGCTAATTTTTTTCTTTAATGAGGTAGGGGCCAAGCCAAAGCTATTGAAAATTTGAATGTTTCCCTTTATCTTCATGTGGCTTGTCTCATTTTAGGACCGAGTCCCCAACTTGAAACTCTTTCTCACCTGTAGATTTTTTTTATCAAACCAACATTTTAATATTTGCTGGTGAGCTTCAAACTTACTTTTGGTTTTGTCACATATTTTCTCAAGGTTCAAAAAGGTATCTATATGACTTTGGATGACATGGAATTATCTACCTTAGGACTATTGTGTAAGATGGAGGGAAGGTAGGTAGATGTTCGAGGGTATAATGACTTCTTTCCCACACACAAGAAAGTACGTTGAAGTTCTGATGGAAGATTTTGGGGTGACACGATCTACGTAGAGAGAATTTTGTAATGCATTGTGCTAATTTCTCTAGTGATCCTCTACAATTCGTTTAAGGATAGAGATGATGTTATTGTTTGTAGATAGTGCTAAGCCATTTCCTTGGGGATAGTAATTGGCTGAGTATTTTAAAATAACCCCCTTTTCCAATGCATTATCAGATAATTTCAAGGATGATAAGTAAGTATCATTATCAAATACTAAAGAGTTAGGAATTCCAAACCTTGTGATAATGTGTTGCTCAATTTTTTTTATTACTACTTCCTCATTCACTTTGACCAAAGGTATTGCTTCAATCCAACGTGTGAAATAATAAATCGTGGTCAGAATATACCTGTGCTGTTTGGACGAATGGGGATTTATGTCACCAATGATATCTAGGCCCCACTGCTCGAAGGGTTCTTGAGTTGCTACAGGTTGGAGAGGTAGAGCAACTTTACATTCCCTTCCGACAACCTTTTGACATGCTTCACAACTCCTTGAGTATGCTTGAGCATCCTTGTAGAGTGTGGGCTAGTAGTATCCTGCTATCAACACTTTTTGGATTGTTGTGTATCCTTAGAAATGACCACCAAATGGTCCATTGTGCATATCCTTTAGGACATTATCAACATATTGTATTTTGAGGCATTTGAGTAATACTTCATCGTAATTATTTTTGAACAAGATGCTTCAATCCAACATGTGAAATAATTAGTCGCGATCATAATATACTTGTGTTGTTTGGACGAATGGAGATTTATCTCACCAATGATATATAGGCCCCACTTCTTGAAGGGTTCTTGTGCTCCTACAGGTTGGAGAGGCAAATAAAATTTACGTTCCCTTTTCGCAGCCTTTTGACACACTTCACAGCTCCTTGAATATGCATGAACATCCTTGAAGAGTGTGGGCCAGTAGTATCCCTCTCTCAACGCTTTGTGGGTAGTTGCGTCTCCTGAGAAATGACCTCCAATTGATCCATCATGCATATTTTTTAGGACATTATCAACATCTTATCTTTTGAGGCATCCGAGTGACACTTCGTCGTAATTATTTTTGAACAAGATGCCATGTAATAGTTGATACTATAAAGATTTCAGTCACAACACTCTTTTTTTCTTAGCATTGAGATGGTCTAGAGTAGTGCCATGCTGCAGATAATATTTAATATCATTATAACATGATCCTTTAATGTCTAGGACATATGGAACCTATTGAGTATACATTGTAGGTTCATATTTCCATTTTTCAATGTCAACTCCTTGTGTCACTAATTTACACAAGCCTTGAAATTTCATGATATTGGCCAGTTTGAATTCAAGGTCATACTCTTATAGAGCTGTCATCCAATTCCATCGTCTTTCACCTAATTCCTTTTGAATGAACAATGACCTTACTTCTATGTGTCGGACAATCACTTTAGTGTGAATTTTTAGGATATAAGTTCTAAACTATTTGATTTCTTTATGGAAAAAAAAGGATTGCTTGTCCACCAAAGGATAATTCAGTTTAGCACCTTGTAACCCAATGCTCATAAATGCGACAGGGTATTAATCTCCTTATTCATCCTTTTGCGTGATCACTACTGCTAACGAGTGATCATATGCAAATGCATATAGCAGGAAATCTTTGGAAAAATCAGGACTCTGAAGAGATGGTGTGTTGACTATAGTAGTTTTAATGGTTTCAAATGCTTCCTTCTCCAATGCTGTATTTTTAAACTACATGTTCTTTTTAATCATCTTTTGTAAAGGTTTCACAATTTCAGCAAAATTTGGAACGAATCTTCTTACAAAATTGATTATGTTGAAGAATAATTGCATGGACCTCTTGCTGTGCGATGGAGAAATTTGTAGGATGGCCTTGGTTCTCTATGGATCCACCAAAATCCCGTCTTTAGAAATAACATGTATTAATAAAATACCTTCCGAAACAACGAATATAGTTTTCTTGGTATTACGAGAAATCCCATATTTTCTACACCGTTCAAAAATCTGTCTCAAATGTTTTGGGTGGTCTTCTCTTTTTTTAGAATGAATGGTGACGTCATCAAGGCAAACCACCACACTTTGATCGACCAGTCCTTTGAAATCAATGTCCATATCCCTATGAAAGGTAGCTCTTACATTCATAAGACCAAAGGGAATCTGTCTATAAGTATAAGTTCCTCATTTAGTTCAGAAAATGGTCTTTTATCGGCCTGGTTTTGCCACGAGAACCTAATTGTATCTTGAAAATCCGTCTAACAGAGAGAATAACTGAGATCTAGAGATAAGTTGTAGGATTTGTTCCAATGGGGGAACTAGATAGTTATCTTTGTCGGAAGCGTGATTGAGATTCCAAAAATCTATACAGATTCTAATTTCTCCAGACTTTTTCCTCACGGGCACCATATTAGAGACCCAAGTCGAATGCATCACTTTGAAAATGATTTGGGCATCTAATAACTTCTTGAGTTCCTTTTGTATCAGAGGTTCGAGAGTTGGATGTATCTTTATAATCTTCTGCTAAAACGACTTGATCCCTTCTTTGATGGGAATCACATATTGTATAATTCGCGTATCATATGTCTTCAAGTCATTATACATATAGGAAAAAAAATCTCGATACTTCTTGAATAATTCCGTGAATGTGTGATTTTCTAAATATGAACATCATGTGCATAGGTTAACATACTTAAGCTATTCAAATTTTCTCGGATTGACCAATAAATGCATCATAATGGAGCCATTGGTATTTTGATTAGCTAGCCTCCTGGACTTGGATTGTAAATCAAAGAATTTTTCAAGAGTCAAAACTTTCTTCGGAACACAATTGGTCTTCACCTTATTAGTTTCTTTTAGATAAGTTTGCAACTCTTGTTGATGTAACTCATCATTGATCACCGAATCTTGGAACATGTCCGAACTAGTAAGAAAGTTGATAATTTGAGAGTCGCTGTTGAACACTCTCCAACTCGTGACATTGTCAAGTACGGAGGGCATAAACATCATTTCAATCGAAAAACCATCATCGAGAGGCATAAAACTAGATGCTGCATTGGCCAAAATATCTGCATCTATATTTTGATCGTGAGGTATAGAATTAATATTAAATGCATCAAATGAGTAAAGCAGATTCCATACCTCTTGCTGATATGCTTTTAGATGTAGAGACAAGCAATGAATAATATTTCTTACTTGTCGAACAATGATCTCAGAATCGCCAAACACTTTAAGGTATTTTACCTTGAGGTCAATGGATTTTTTAATGCCTTGCACTAAGGTTTCATATTCAACAGTGTTGTTGGTGCATTCAAACTCTAAATGACATGATATGAGAATTTTTCCATGGTTAGGGTGAATTAAAACACATCCTATTTCGGCTCCATCCTATGTTTTAGAGTCATCTAAGAACATGGTCCACATGTCAGGAATATTAGTCTTGTTAGTCAAACTAAATTCTAAGTTAGTTAGTACTAGACATGCACCATTATGTATTAGTGGGAAGAGGCATGATTGTAATTCTGATGGTATTTCAGAAGTCTGAGCTTTGTAACAACTATAATTAGTTTTGAGAAAATAATTCCCCAAAACGGGATGAGCAAAGGTTATGAGCTCGTTTTTACCCTCCAATTTCGTCACTGTGTGCTTCATATGTGCTTCACTGTTTACACAGATTTGATTGGCTTTGCCTTTATGAGGAAGATATAGACGAGACTAGCTAGTAGTGGAATAACCTTGAATTTTGGTTGACCAATCTCTTCTTAAGAGAAAACCATAACTCTCTGGTATGTCTACCACAACTATGTCTATAGTCTGATGAAATCTAGGGTCAGATGACAATATGAATAAAACATGTATGAGTTATCCTTTTACTTTAACATCTGTCCTATTTAATTGGATGATCCTGGTTTTCATTATTTTCGGGACAACATTTATTTTTTGACAAACAAAAAAAGGCATGATATTGGAAGAGGCATCAAAATTTTCTAAATAATTGTGTATATTGAAATTAAAAATTTCATAAGTAAACAAAAAAGGTGGTACCTAATATTTTGAAAAGGCACCTATTCTTGCTGTGCTTATAGCTGCTGCCATCTCCACTTTGTATATCTCTTGTGCATCACTTCCAGGGATTAATATTTCAACAACTATGATAGTTTCTGTCTGAGTCTCATGGGGTTTGAAATCATTGTGTAGGAGTTCACATTGTTGTGGAAGGGAGAAAATATAAAACATGGAAATATTAGCTTTAATATTCTTCATGTCTTCGATTACATTGTAATCTAGGGAGTGTGAGTTTGAATTGTTCTTAGCTTGTCCGAATTTTTATTGAATCACCTTTTCATTATCCCCAACAATACTAGACGTGCTTGGTTTATCTTTATTTGCTACAAAAATTTTGCCAATTTTTTGGGAGAAGAGGGGGAGGTGTTATTTTACTAAGAGGAATGCTATCTTCTTTGGAATATGGGGGGACATATAGTGGACCTTTGCTGTGAAAAGTTATAAATTTTTGGAGAAACAACTTTAACAACTTGTGTATCTCCGGCAAGGATTTCTTCCATTTGTTCATCGTCTGATTCTACACACCAGTCCCAAAAGATCATAGCTGACTCCAGGGGGGGGGTTCATTAACAATACCAGAAGGAGCTTGTTTATGGCTTTCATCATCTAAACTCTGTTGATCTAGAAACTGGTTTATCACCAGGGTCATTGATCAAGGGATCAAATTTTTCTCAAAAATTCAAAGTGCTCGGAATTGCTTCAAACCAGACGAGAGCGTAGGCCTCGTCGTTGCGAACCCAACGCAACTCATTTTGTCTCAAACAGACGTCGAGAGAGAGATATATATTGCAATCTGTTCATAAAGTCAAACAGAAAAAAAAAAATGATGCTGACTGTACAGTCCGTACAGGCTGACATGGCAGAGCCGTACGACCGTACATATGGTGATGTGGCAGATTCTGGTTGGCAGATGTTGGATGAATCCTGTGTCGACATGTGGTAGTTTTCTGGTCAATGATTGGGTGCCACGTGGCCCAATCATGGGATGCCACGTTGCACCCCGGTATTGGCATTTGTTTTGTTTGTTAAAACATATTGGAGTCCATGGGGTTCGACCCCCGGACCTCCCTACCAGCTGACACCTTCACAAAGTCTGTCCGACCAACAGACCACCACTTATGCCTTGTAATGTATATGAGGGGTTTTTTATTTGAATCCACATGTTGTATATTTTGGCGGGGGGTCGGGCTGGGGCTTAGCCCCGACCCATGGTCATAGCCTTTGTTAATGTGACCGTATACATATATATCGCACGGGGTTTGCAAATGTTAAAACCCGTGGTTCGATTGTATATGCTAGGTGACCCTTTGTTATATGTGCGCGGGGTTTTAAAAAGTGGTTTAAACAGTTTTAAAAATGACCTGACATGTGTCGTTACCTCATTCAGTTGCAAAATGAATCCCTTTTTATTATAGCGCGAGGTCATATTATGACCCATATGCCCGAGGTGCTAGGTGGTTAGGGGCTGGTGCGCCCATAACCATCCTACAGTTTGTACCATTGGCGCGGTTGCGCCTGGTGCTGGGTTTTTACGCTATTTATTGCATGTGTGCTAGATTCATTTGACAAAGGGTGTGTTTTGTAGATGCAGAGATAACAAGCTTGAAGAGGGGACTTCCAGGAAGCATAACTTCTTCGTTTTTCGACCGATTGAGGTGCCGAAAAATCCCAGCTAGGGGTTTTTGGATGCTCTGAAGCCATTGGAGCAGTCGGTTGGTCAGTTTGAGCATTGTAAGGCATGTTTTTTTATCACTTTGAGAAATTAATAATAATGATCCATTGGAAGCTGGACCAGGAGATGTAGCCCAAGAGAGGGGTGAACTCCTTTATCAATTGCTGTGTTCTATGTGCTTATGTTCATTGATTATGATGCTGTCTATGTGTATTTTGCATAAGTAATCCCTTAATTTATGTGTTGCAAAAATTGATCCATTTTCTTTAAACACATAACATTTACATTGCAATAATTTCAAGTATTTCAAGTCTTCTTCATTTTTAGATCAGTCATAGAGTTGAATCACTGAGGACATGTTCGTTCGGGGTGATTTTGCTGATGATAAGAGAAAAAATTATTGTTACTGAAACTATCCAAGTTGAAATACATGTGTGGTGGTTCAAGTGATTGTGGAAGGTTGTCTGGTTTCTTAAAAAATGGGCAGACAATTCTCGACTTCGATGATCCTTCATCAACATTATTTTTAAGGTCCACAAATTCATTGGATAACTTCTTAACCATTTTGACCACATTATCGATATCCTTGGACTCCCTGTCAGGTGGCTTAGTTAGTAGAAGTGGTTTCTTTCCAGTTGACTTAGTTTCCTCATAACGTGGATGTTGGTCATACGCAGATACTTATCTTTCCACAATCTCAATTTCATCAAAGTTTAATGCCAATGCGTTTCTATTAGATCATTTTACAAACATGCCTATGGAGAGGGTTAATGCAGCTATATAATATTCAATAGCTAATGACTGGGCATGAGCGACATCATGAGGAAAATTAATTAAGAATTTAATAAATATTTGGTTAAAATATTTTACTCTTTCACTTTTGTCCATTCTGATGTCTCCTGGTTCATTATGTAGAGATGTAATTGTTTTTCTTTCCCCAAATTTTCTCATAAAGATCCTTTCGAAACTGTCCTAGTCTGTAATAGATCAAATAGGTAGGCTAAAATACCAAGTAGAGGCTTTCCCAAAAAAAGTTTAAGGAAATAGATTACACACTACGTCATCATGTTCAACACCTAGAAGATGTATGGCTAAAAAGAAATTTTTAACATGATCTTCCGGGGATCCGAGTTTGTCTGGGTCGAATTTTGGTAGGAGTTTATCAAAATTCCTTGGAATTTCATGAATTTTTCCAGCACAATTGAAATCTCCTTGAGCTCTCCATCATGGTATAACTTCTCTGTGGATCCTATTTTCTCCCATTAGTTGTTCTATGGTGATTTCTAGTTGTTCACCTTCAAATTCTTCTTCAGGTTCGATAAGGAAACACACAACTCTGCTCAAAGGTACTTGACCTTCTTGTAACGTGGTTTCAATAAGGTTGTCTACAGAGTCAACACAAAAATAAGGATCAATGTTAGGATGTTATACATAGTTCACTTTTCTCCTAGGGAGTTCAGAGGATGTAGGAATTTTTTCAAGAAATTTTGCGTAATAATGCCTAATTCTACAGGTTTCGTGAAGATTTTCTTATGGTATGCGAAACCAAGTCTCAGTATGTATTTCAGGACTACCAGAGGCACTTCCAAAATTAGGATTTGAGTCCTCGTAGGAATTTTTTTGTTAATACTCGACTCAGGGGAACAAGGTAGGTTGAGAGTTGGGATTGCTCGTTGAAGACTGATTTCAGTTATTGTTTAATTTATGTATGTAAGCCATAAAAGATGAACCTCCTTCTAGCACCAATTCTGTTGATGAGTTCAACTTCGCCCAAGAACAACAAGGGGTACTCCCTGGTATACGGTCCCAATTAGACTATACACCATTTGGATTAGGATTCCCATCCAGAATTTGGCCCGAATGCCATTATTGTTGTCTTTTGGTTTTCATACCAGTTATGGTCCAATGTACCAATGAAGTGGGTGGATGCAATATATAGATGTATATGAATACCATGTATGTAGAGAAAACTAATGGCTGTTACTAATCTATGATAACCTATCCTATCTAGGAGCACACTAGAGTAACCGGTGAGTTATAATGCAACCAAAAGCTTACACAAATTTTATACAGTTAGCTGTAACAAAAGAGGAAGAGTGGAGACAAAAGCATACATATGTATATAATTAGATTAGTCTAGATCACAACAAGGTATACTATAATAACCCACAAATTTTAGGACATTGAAATATTCAAATAAATATCAATAAATGCAAAATGACAAGGATTGTATAATAATTAGTCTACAAAAAAGAAAGCATTCTTATAGTCCATAGAAACAAAAATTATCTTCACTTGAATTAGTTCACAAATTCAATAAGTTTCTACACAAAATTCCTTCTATAACATTCTAGATCCAAGGGATTCTCAATATTCATTAACAATGTATAAGTTCTCAAAAAAGTTCTTGGGTTTATACAATGCTTGAAAAGAAAAAAATTCCTTTTCAAAGAAGCCTCTATCCTATTTTATACAAAAACTAGTAACTCCTATGTGTCTTTTCTCCTTCTTCTTGAAGAGGCAGTTACAAAACTGTTCATCTTCTCTTTCCTAATGACAAGTGGAAAAAAAGATGAAATTTGAAGTGGTTAGGAAAAGGATGAGAGAAAAACAAACATTTTTTATTTCCCTATGCTATCCAAACTTCCAATTGATCATATAGTGACTCGATTCTCCCGTATGTTAGTTTTTCCAGTGTTGCATCATTCACGACGATGTTTTCGTCAAGGGCACTCATATCCTTTTCTAATTTTGTCATAAAAGCTTGTACCATCATGTGAAGCTTCATTGGCTATAGCAGATGTTAGTCAATGAGATCAATGGACACAAAGGTTTCCGCTTCGACTATTTGTTTCCTTCGACTTGTGCTATCTTGGACTACATTCACCAATTCTTATGTGGCCAAATTCTTCCCAAGTTTATCTAATCTTGGGAGACGACCATTCTTTATCAACTCCTGGGCAGTTTTGTGAGTCCTTGAACATATTACCATTTACTTGGTTACCTCTTTATCTTCTCTTTACCCTATCTACTGGAAATGATCTAATGTGTACTTATCTATTTTTCTTGCTGATTTTGAAGGTTTGTACAACTCAGGCGGTGCATCAAGATTCTCTGCTATCCATGTATCAATATCATCTATACCTTCATTGATATTGCTGTATTGTGTCAACTTCACTTGTATCTGGTCATTTTGGTCAATGAGTATTGTATCCACATTTTGGAATAGGTGTATATTGGCATACATGTCAATGATGGTGCCCTCCAAATTGTTGCTAACTCTTTCCGCACTGGCTCTAAAGTTGAGGAGGATTCTTTCATCGATATTTACTTGTTGAAGTATTTCTTCTAGATCCCTCATCCTCACCTCTTTCTCTTGGTTCTGTTGGCATATCCTTTGTATATTGTCTATGGTTGCATCCATAATTGTAGAATTATCTTTAGCTGTTGCCACAGGGTCTTCCCTGACATCTCCTATGATAGGGACTTGAGTAACCATTGATATAGGGGCTCCTTCTATCACTAACACCTTTTTAAATCTTTCTTGAATTCTACCAGTTTTTCTATCATATGTGAAGCTTCTTAGATCCAATACTTCTTCTAGTCAGAAAGGCTCCCAGGTCCCAAGGCCTAAAAAATTTCCTGTTGTCTCTGATCCTGTGCCTATGGTGGATGCTCCTGGGATATCCAAGTCCATCAAGTGTGTATCATTGTCTCTATTCTCAAGACTCTTATTATGTCTTCCTTCCTCAACATATCCGTTGCTTCTTTTTCTGACTTTTCCGCCAATTCTACTACTACTCTTGTTGCTTCTACTGGATCCCTTTCTTTCACTACAATAAATTTTACTTTGGCCTCGGCTTTAGCTTTCACTTCATCTTTTGCTCTGTCCTTTGCTTTTTTGACTTCGATTTTTTGTTTCTTTTTAACATCGTTCTTATTTTTTAGTACCTTCTCTTTGTCTCTTTTCCTTTTATCTACTGACCCTCCTTCTTCCTCTGAATGAGTCGAGACAAATATGGAAGAATATTTTTCAAATTAATCTTGTTCTGCCTCTTTTCTGGTCGCCTCCCTTGCCGTTCCCTCCTCAACGATCCTTCCTTTTGGCTGGCCACACCTATTGAAAATGACTTTATCGTAAGTCTCGGTGATTTGATTCACTTCCTATTCTTCACAAAATTCAGTGGTGTATTCATATGTGAGATTCATGCTATTGAACTGCTCTTTAACGATATTCTTAGGGTCATATCCTCCCGAATATTTCCTCTCCATATTGGTATAAAAGTAATATTTCCACTTCTATTTGGGACTACTTGGTGTTATCAAAGAAAAAATTTCCAATGTATAGAGGTAGTGGAGGCCAAATTGATTTGTTTGATATGTATAGCATCCCCCCGACCCCATGTATGATAGTTTGATATGCCACCTCATGAAGCACAAGTTTGTTAGGAACAAATTGAGGGAGTAAGTGGGGTGGTTTCATCGCACCATATATTCTTATATAGGTGTCGTGATCCATAAAATACCAATCCCAGATCCTTCTTATGACTTCTATGTATTTTTCCATCATACAAGGTGATGAGGTGCACAATATAAATTCATACAATGGGGCATGAAGTTCTTGTAGATTATTTTATATTCTGTTCAGTATTTGTGCTCCCAAAGAACTTTGCAATAGACATGGATAGCGACGTCGGCGGGCAACCAACTCCACCCCATGTTTGGGTACCTTTGGGAAGTACACATTATGTCTAGGAGATATGAAGACATATGAAAATTGAGAAATTTTCTTGGTTGTTGTTGTGTAACTGCAAAGATGGAAGCTTTGAGATTTTCAGATAGTATGTCTGCCTAGTTGAATGAGGACCCCACATCTGCACAAAAATTAATTAGGGGCATGTATGATAGGGGGAAATGAGTTGCATCTGGTTCCCCATATAACCTCCATAGCATGGCCACCATATAGTGGTAGGGTATCCTTAAATTGGTCATGGATTACCGACTCATGGGCTGATACTTGAACTGCTTATCTACTTTGTACCATGTAGGGAATAAATATTTTGGTGTAAGTTCCAACTTGCTGAGGAGTTGACCATCCAGTATTTTGTTCCCAGCTTCAATATGATAACATTTAGCTAAATCATCAGGCCTGAATGAAGCTACAGGTTCTTTTCTTGCATTACAAACATATCGACTATTTATGTCTATGTTCTTCAAAATCCATGAAATGGCGTCTGCAGAAGGGAAGATCGTTGGATGTGCTGCCACCCTAAAAATCCTTAACTTTTTGATGTTTCTGAATGCCTGGAGTTCATATGGATCCTTTGCTTCCAAAAATAAGTATGAATTCTTGAACATATAAATATACTTCTCCCCATTTTTAGGTTTCTCCATCTTTCTCTAGAATTCCCGATGTATTATCATATACAATCCCGATAATTTTTGCCTCTAATGTTTGTTGGGAGCTACTAGATGACTTATCCCCTATTGATTTCACTACAATCTTCTTCCGTTGTGACATGTATGAGATTTCAAAAAGGATAATTTTAGTGCATTTTATTTGAAATGTAGCTAAATGATTAATAAATTATAAGAGTTACTGAAATTATCAAGACATGTAAAGCTGCTTCCAACATATGTCAGGTTAATAGTAGAAAATGTTCAATGAGATTTTAGGGTGAAACACTTGGGAACCATCTTGGAAAGGTGAAATCAGATCTCAAGAAAACAACTTATTTGATACATATCAGAAGGGTTAGTAACATCTCCTCTGATCACATCGAAGGAGTTAGTAACAACTCCTTCGATTACATCGCAGGAGTTAGTAACCACTGTTATAAAAACAAGATCGTCGAGCAATAAAATAAAACAAATGTGGAAATAAAACACAAAATATACACAATACAATAGAGACACATATATACGTGGTTCACCAAGTGTGGGCTACGTCTACCAGATAAATTGTCAGGTCATTCCCTTATTATTATCCAAAAAATGAAGGGATACAACCTACAACAAACCCACTGTAACTTCCTCTTCTTTTTCTCACAGTCTTCTATCTAAGAATACAATATTCGCAATGATACATAACCACAATATATTTCCCTCATAAAAGGGGGTTTCCTTCTATGGAAAAAAACCCTAACATAACTTCTATCGTCAGATCCGTGACCTTATAATGAACGATCCAGATTTACAAAAAAATTACAATATACATTTACAAGGCAATTTTTCTGTCGAGGGATTTTCCCCCGAACCCGCATCGGGAATGCTGTACCTCGAACCCCCATCGGGGGATCATTTTCCCCAGGACCCCATAGAGGGGTTAACCCCTCTTTGCACTCCCTCGTGTGGAGGAGTGTACATTCTTCCAGGGTGGAAAGTCTTCATGGGGTATAAACACGACTGAAAACAAAGACCTCTGAATCGGGAAGATAATTAGGCTCCACAACAAAAAATATCCCACTTGGAGACTGATCTCAAAAACTCCACTGCTATTGTATCTGTTGGACTACGATCCTTCTTGGACCTGGATAATTTCTCATATTTACCTTCATGCTTGAAGACCAACTGAAACTGAGCAGGAACTCAATTTATCTCTAGTTACCCCCTTTGTTAACATGTCTGCAGGATTCTGGCTAGTGTGTATCTTTTCAAACTTCAAATTTCCATCTTCTAGGATAGATCATATGAAAGGGTACTTGATTTGTATATTCTTAGTCTTCGAATGGAAGACTGAGTTATTTGCAAGATGAATGGCACTCTCACTATCACAGTACAACCTGCTATTCTCTTGCTTCTTTCCCAATTCCTCCATAAACCTCTATAATCAAATCATCTCTTTACTAGCCTCTGTAGCAACAATGTACTCTGCCTCTGTTGTTGAAAGTGAAACAACCTTTTGCAGTTTCAAAATTCAACTTAATACTGTTCCACATACAATAAAAACATACCCTGTGGTGCTCCTCCTGCTATATTTATCACATGTCATATCTGAATCAACATATCCCTGTAGAATAGTGTCTGAACCTTGAAAACATAATGCATGAGTAGCAGTACCTCTCAAATACCTAAGAACCCACTTTACTTTCTCCCAATGTTCTTTACCTGGATTGTTCATATACCTTCTCACAACCCCCACTGCATTTGCAATATTTGGTCTTGTGAAAACGATCACATACATCAAGCTTCCAACTGTTGATGAATAAGGGACCCTGGAAATGTATTCTATTTCCTCCCATGTCTTGGGACACATTTTCTTAGTTAATTTAAAATGGCTGGCCAAAGGTGTAGTAATTGGTTTTTCATTCTTCATTCTAAACCTGTCCAACACCTTCTCTATGTACTCACCCTGAGACAATGTCAATTTGTGATTTTTCCCGTCTCTTGTTATTCTCATACCAAGGATTTTCTTTGCATCACCGAAATCCTTCATCACAAATGAATTAGATAATTTCTTCTTGAGCACATTTATATCCTATATATTAGACCTTTCAACAAGCATGCCATCTACATACAATAGCAAGATAATATAGCTTCCATATTCTAGCCTTTTAAAATAAACACAATGATCAGAATGGCATCTACTATAACCATGTTCTGTCATAAACTTGCCAAAATTCAAATACCACTTCCTTGGAGCTTTATTTAGGCCATACGATCTCTTCTTCAATCTACATACAAAATTATCCTTCCCTTTGACCTCATACCCTTATGGCTGCTGGAAATAAATCTCTTCCTCCAAATCCCCATGGAGAAAAGCTGTTTTTACATCTAACTGTTCAAGATGCAAATATTCTACTGCTACAAGACTTAAAATAGTCCTAATTGAAGTCATTTTAACAACAAGATAAAATATTTCATCAAAATATATACCTTTATTTTGTGCAAACCCCTTTACAACAAGTCTATCCTTGTACCACTTTTTCCCTGCATCTTCTTCCTTCAACTTGTAAACAAATTTATTTTTCAATGCTCTTTTTCCTGCAGGCAACTGAATGAAGTCCCAAGTCTGGTTATTTACTAAGGAATCCATTTCCTCTTTCAAGCCTTCAACTTGTAAACCCATTTATTATGCAATGCTCTTTTTCCCACAGACAACTGAACCAAGTCCTAATTCTGGTTATTTACCAAGGAATCCATTTCATCTTTCATGCCTTGCTCCCACTTCTTTTTGGTGTCTACCTACATTAACTCTTCATAAAATTCCGGTTCACCATAATCAATCAACAATAGATAATACAATGAAGGAGAGTATCGTTCAGGGGGTCTACTTAACCTGATAGATCTTCTAACAACACTTGCAGGAGTTTGAGGTACCTATTGATCCTGTTGTTGTACATTATGATTTTCTGGTACCTTTGGAATTTATTTTTTAGCGATCTCATCAAGAACTATGTATTATGGTTTTTCTTTTTCTTGTTTCTTTCCCTGCAACTGATCTTTGTACATGACCTTCTCATTGAATATGAAATCTCTACTCCTAATGATTTTCTTATTTTCATAATCCCATAAGCGATAACCAAAATCATTAACACTGTATCTAATAAAGGTACACTTCTTGGATTTTTCCTCACGCTTTGTTCTATTTTCTTTATCAATATGGACAAATGATTCACAACCGAAAGTCATCAAAAAATAATAGCTAAAATTTTTACCTATCCATGCCTCCTCTGAAATTATACCATACAAATAGCTTGAAGGTCCTCTGTTTATTAAGTAAACAAAAATATCTACAACATCTACCCATAACTGTAAGGGAAAACCAACATCCAATCTCATACTCCTTGCACGCTCCATGATTGTCCTGTTCATCCTTTCCAACACACCATTTTCTAGTGGTGTTCCTAGAACTGTCTTCTCTCTACGAATCCCATGGTATGAACAGTAATCATCAAACTCCTTGCTGCAATATTGACCTCCATTGTCTGATATGAGACACTTCAACCTTTTTCCTATCTCATTCTCAACCAAAGCTTTCCATTTCTTGAAAGTATCAAAAACATCAGATTTTTGTTGAATGCAATAAACCCAAGTTTTTCTAGTTACATCATCAATAACAGTAACATAATAACGAGATCCACCAAGAGATGATACCTTAGTTGGTTCCCATACATCTGTATTCACAAGCTTTAACCTTTTACTCTTATTTTCTTTTCCAACTCTGAGAAATCTGACTCTCTTATGTTTTCCATAAACATAATGCTCACAGAAATCCAAATCAATTTGTTAAATATTTGGAAACAAATTTATTTTTTGAAGCATCTACACCCCCTTCTCACTCACGTGTCCAAGCCTATGATGCCACAATGATGTAGCCACTCCTGTAGAAGCTGAAGATATAGAATATTCAATATTACAAATACCTAAATACAATGTAACTACCTTCTCTCCTTTTTCTATCACCAATGATCCTTTGGTGACCTTCCACACCTTATATGTAAATATGGATATAAAACTTTCACTTGCCAACTGCCCTGTTGAAATTATATTTTTCCTTAGATTTGGAACATGTCTTACCTCTTTGAACAACCATTGGTTTCCATTGCTTTGCTTTATTTTTACCTTTCCCATTTCCAACAATTTCGCATGGTGCATCGTCACCCAAGTGAACCTATCCAAAATCACCTTGAACATAATATAGAAAATGTTTCCTATGGGGTGTGGCATGAAATGAAGTCCATGAATATACTACCCAAGACTCATAAATATTATCTATAGAAAGAATCAAAGAATCTTGTAACACATCACCTGTTACATTTGCTTTCTGATTTTTCTCCTGCTGTCCATATCTTTGTTTCTTTGGAGATCTGCAGTATTTCTTTAGATGTCCTTTCTTCCCACAATTCCAACACTCTATCTTTCCAAATCCGTACTTGGATCTACCCTTCCTAGAATTCCCGCGGTTCCCTGATCCCTTTCCTCTATCCTTTTGTCTTCCCTGTTCTCCATGTTCAACGCATTACCCGATGTCTCACATGTGCTTTTTCATCACATTTCCTCACTAAGGATAACACCAACAACATCATCAAATTTTAAATTATTTGAACCAGAGACATAGTTACTTATAGCCATGACCAAGCCCTTCCATCTTTCTAGTAATGAGCACAAGATTAGAAGATCCCTGACCTCATCATCAAAGTCCACTTTTACAAAACTTAGTTGAATAGTAGCCATATTAAATTCATTTAAATGATCTGCAACATACCCACCTTCTGACATCTTCATATTAAATAATATCTTCATTAGAAATACCTTATTGGACGCTGAGGTTTTTTCATACATTTTAGCCAATGCATCCATCATCTCCTTCATTGTCTTTTATTTCGAAATATTGAAAGCCTTTGATGCTTCCAGGCTCAACCATATCGTTCCTAGTGCCTTTCTGTCAAGAACCTCCCATTCTTCATCCTTCATGGCCGCCAACTTCTTTTCTATTCCACCCAATGGTAGGAATAGATCCTTCTAATACAAATAATCTTCCATGTGCATCTTCCATAACTGGTAATTTTGGCCGTTAAATTTCTCGACCCTAAACTTACCATCTTCCGCCATTTCTCCTACTCGAACCAGGAACCCTCTTTTCCTGCGAGTTACCTTTCTCTTTGATACCAGTTGTTAGAAAAACAGGATTGTGGAGAAATAAAATAAAACAAATGCAGAAATAAAAAACAGAGGATACATAATACAATAGAGGAACATATATATGTGGTTCACCTAGTGTGGGCTATGTCCACCAGAGAAATTGCCAGGTCCTTCCTTTATTATTATCCAACAAATTAAGGGATACAACCTACAACAAACCCGCTGTAACTTACTCTTATTTCTCTCACAATATCTTATCTCAGAATACAATATTCATAATGATACATAGCTGCAATACATTTCCCTCATAAAAGAGGGTTTCCTTCTAGGGAAAAAAAACTAAACATAACTTCTACCGTCAGATTTGCGACCTTATAATGAATGGTCTAGATTTACAATGAAATTACAATATACATTTACAAGGCAATTTTTCCTTCTGGGGCTTCGCCCTCGAACCCCCATTGGGGAGCACTTTCCTTTGAATCCCCGTCGGGGGCCCAATTTCCCCTAGACCTTGCAAAGGGGGTAACCCCCCACTGCACTCCCCATGTGGAGGAGTGTACATTCTTTCGGGGTGTAAAGTATTCATGGGGTACAAACACGACTGAAAACAAATATCTATGAATCAGGAAGATAATCAGGCTCCACAACCAACAAGAACTCCTTCGATCACATTGGGGGAGTTATTTACAACTTAGTTGATATGTGTTTAGAAGGGATTGTAATATTATCGAGGAGCTCAAAGCACTTAAAATAAACTCCTCCGATCATATCGGAGGATTTTAAAGTGACTCCTCCGATATGATTGAAGGAGTTGTTTCCATAGGTTCTGAAATGTGCAGAGGAAATAGTTTTAAGTATTTCGAGTACATCAAATAAGTTAGTAGTAACTTCTCCTATGTGCTCGGAGAGTTTCTTTGAGTGTCTCTGGTTTAGATTTAGGGATTTTTGCGAACAAAGGAGAGCGATCCAGGAAAAACTACGTCTAAATTAGAGGAGTATGAGGAAACCCTAGGACTTTATAGATCAAGGTCTATGTGCCCGGGGTGAGATTGGGGGGGATTGAAAGGGTTGAGTGCAAGGATGCAGAGAAATTCCATTGCGGTGAAGGGGAAAGTGCCAACTAGTTGTGCATCCTATGGCAAGGGACAAGTTCTAAATAAAACATAAAGTTGAAAAAAGGGGGGTGGTCGAGCATGAAAAGATGAATACAGAGGAAGGATTATCGATCCAGGGTAAGGGAAAAAGGAGTTGGGAAAAACAAACAACCAATACCTAACCCTAACCTTAGAATAAAATAGAGGTGAGGTGCTCTTACCTGGATTACGCCGCCACCTGGTGGGTATGGATAGGTGAGATATTTGAATAGAGTTGAGCTCGACGCATTAATCCTTAGGTTTCCTCATTCACTAGAAATTGGTAGGATAACACTAAACTTAACCCCGTTCTGTTTATATAGCCAAATGATTATTCATGACATTTAATGCGGTGTCTTGAGTTGATTTGATCAAAAGAGTTAAGAGAAAGTTCTCTGATCAGTTCAGAAGTCGAGATAATAACTCTTGAGATGTGTTTAGAAGATTTGAAATTAACGAGTCCTCCAAACATATCATAGGAGTTAGAAGTAATTCCTTCGATATGATTGGAGGATTTTCTCCCAACTTTCACGATATCGTTGCGTATCAGAGAAAAAGACATAAACTCCTACGAAATGTTCGAAGGAGTTTGAAGTAACTCCTCCAAACTATTAAGAGGAGTTAAAGGCAACTCTTCCGAACTGTTCGGAGGAATTTGAAGTAACTTTGTCGATTTTAAAATTTGGATTGCAACACCAAGTACTGATTATTGTCCAAGTAAAACATGAATTATCAAAAGAATATTGAGATGGAGAGGGAGACTTATGAGGCTTTTTCTTGGGCTAAAAAAATAAGGGGCTCCATTTTAAGGGAGGTAAACAAGATCAAACGAAAAATGGAGGGTTGTAGTGCCTGTCACAACATAGAGGAATGAGGGAAAAACATTCTTAGTAATTTCTCTCCAACTTAATGGTGCACCTAGCTATATCTAAGAGATAAATCCTAGGAAATAAATTCTATTATAGTTAATTCCTAGGAAATAAAGTTTGGTAGCAAAACATAGAGCATGTTATCTTCAAACCATCCTTTGTTCCATGCTTGTATACATATAAAAAATAGAATGACAAGAAATCAAGAATATGTGTCCATGATCTTTTGAACCCTCCTTTTTTCCATGCTTGTATAAATATAGAAAATAGGATGACAAAAATTCAAGAAAATGTGTCCATTGTCTTTCCCAAATATAGAACCTTCTCAACATACTTTGTACACTTTTTTGGTCATTAGGGAAGTTTGGTAACTTTTGTGATAATAAAATCATCTTCCTTTGCTTTCCAAAAGGGTTTCCTTCACCTAAGTATCTCATTTAGGACTCCACTAAATGTGTTAAACAACATTGCATAGTTTTATCCATTGACTATGCAGATAGAAGCATTCAAGATGATTCCTCCTAACCCCAAACGAAAGTTTTTTTTACATATTTATGAGAGATTTTTGTAAATACATTATTATTCTTCTCAAAATTCCACCACTCTAAAAACCCCTATGCAAGAACATGTCCAATTATTGAATCGATTGGGTCATTAAAGTACTAAGGATTAAACCATCTCTTAAATCACCTTATTAATGTGAAGCCACAAAAAATATTTGAATTGAATGGGTCGCTAAAGTAATAAATATTAAACCATATCATAAATAACCTTATTAATGTGAAGCTATCGAAAATCTACCTCATAAATTCATATTAGAAAATAAAAAAATAAGAAAATTGAAACAACACTTCTACTTGTTAAATCTAGGCATTCTCAAAAGCAAAAGAAGTTATATTGTTTATAAATTTTGAGAAACTGATCCTTTTCTCACCATTTATATCAACCTCCTTTATGATTCTAAAAAATTCTTTGACATTTAGGGCATGGGTAATAATTCCAATGGGGTGAGCAAGCTCCATTTCCTTGATCCAGGACTTGCGTAATTACATATTGAACACCAAAGAAAATTGCATTATGTATCTCTATAGACCTTAGACTAGACTTGATTTCAAAACCTTTCATTGTATATACTCTGCAAAATATTTATAGTATGAGAAAAACAAGACACTGCATATAGATCATGGAGAATTGAGAGGTTCCTGACTAGTCAGGTCCGCGTTTCTGGAGTTCGAAGGTGGTGCATTTAAGTTGGGGTTCTATTGAAACACCCTTGGGGAAAATCCTCCTTTTGAAGTTGTATAGGTTGATCTGGAGGGAGTGTTGGTGTTGGGGTGAAGCTGGAGTTCTTCAATCTGTGACCTAAGTGTTGAACACTGGTCTTACATTTGCTGATGACTTTGTTGATGCTGAATTATAATCTCGATAATGGAAAGGATCTGAGTTAATAGTACACTAACTTGAATATGGAGGGATTGCAAAATGGAGTTAATCTCATGTTTCTACTCATCCATTAGCTCTTTTATTCTCTTCAAACTTCTTGAATTTCCCCTTTCCATTGACACATACACTGAATGGAGCTTGAGTAGAACTAGCTTATCAATAGTTGAATTGGCTGAGAACATCGAGCTTAGACGAAGAGGGGGATACCATATTATGCAGTGGGCATATGGAGAAAAAATGTGCAAAGGAAGATAAATCCCTTGCCATAAATGTTGACAAGGGTTTCCATTTTTTTCCGTGATGAGAAGAGGATGGGTGCACAAATTTAGATTCTAGGTATTAGGTGAGTCGATAATGACAAATGTGAAAGGTGAAATCATATGGTACAAGGGTGAGGAATATGCAGGGTGACTAAGGGTGGGTAGGATCCACCAACTACAAGAGATAATTCTAAGGAAGGAAGAGATGTTTGGGAAATTAATTCCCCATGGGAGTGAGGGTGGTGTGCATTGAAGAGAAGTGTCGTGGGCATGTGCATGAAAAGGAGGTGAAGGTGCCACATGGGATAAAGAAAAGGTTCGATGTGACAAGGGTTCGAGAGGGGGTGGGGAGACAAGGGACCCACCCCAATTGCATAACAAACATAGAAAGGTCGAGGTCATGTGATAGGGAGATAGGAAACTCACCCATTGACTCTGAGAGTCCCTGAATTTTCACATATAACTAGGTTTTTTTGGTTTTCCACATCCATATTATTATTCTTGAGAATATGAAGGGGTTTGACATTGGAAAGAATGAATCTCTAGGTTAATGTGCTATAATATAGCTTTGAGGCGACCATTAGAAGGAAGAGTTATCAACTGGGCATGATTTATAGTAGATTTAGAGTCGCCAATAATGGTGATAGATTGAATTCCCCGATCCTTAGCCAATTGAATTTCTGGAAGGAGAGCATAAGCTTCAACCTGATTGTTGGTGGCATGTCCTATGTTCCAGGAGTAAGAAATCTCATTCTTTCCTCCAGGGAAAAAGATAACCCCACTCGCTCCTGCCACCCCTGTCTGTTGCCTTAATTTAACCATTATTATCTTTGTCAAATACAAGAAAAAAAAAACACAAATGTTCTTATGAGTAAGGGGGATGTAGGGACAATCTCTGCTATGATTTTGATTAACAATGCATTGGGTATTATTGCAACAACTTGCTATGGAGGAGATAGGTGGGGCACCTTCTGCCGTTTGATTGAGACCTCACTTGTGATTGGTGGGGCATGGATAGTACTAGTCAATATACTTGAGTAAATCATGAGGTCAATTTTTCAAATTTAAGAAAATCAATTATTCTTTACCTCACTTGTGATAGGTGTTGCATGGATAGTACTAGTCAATATCCTAGAGTAAACCATGAAGTCAATTTTTCAAATTTAAGAAAAACAATTACTCATTTAAAAAAATATATGATCAATCATATCCATGCATTGACTAGAGTACACTAACCCTCAACTTTTGATCTCATATCATTATTTTTTTTTGGGTTACCATAATTTTGTGCCAAATTTTGATCAAAATCTTATTAATTTTTTTTAATAGGACACTGTAATTTAAGATATTTAAATTAGACAACATTTAAAAAAAATTATATTATTAAAAAATATATATTTTTTAATATTGCAATGATATAATGTTTTACATCAAGATAATAAAACAACAAAACACAATATCGATATCCAAAAATATAATTAAAAACAAATTTCATCAAAACTTTTGATAATTATATATATGAGTTTATAAAATAAAATATTTGTTGGTCTTACCATAACATACTATGTCAAATCAATATATATATAAGTCAATGAAATACAATTTAAATATTACGGATAAATTATTATCATTGATGTCAAAGGTAAGTAAGTATTCAAATATAAATATGACTTTAATAAATACAAAAGTGGAAAAGTTAAGTGGAAGTGGAGTTTACATAAAAGTGGATTAACAAATAGGGTAAACGTGAAAGTGAAGTTTACCTAAAAGTGGAGTAAACATGAAAATGGATTAAAAAAGTTAAAAATGAAAGTGCACATGGTATTTGCACATCGATTTAAAACCCATGGTGGTATTTTATCCATGGTATGTTAAAAAGTGAATTAATAATAAAAAGGGGGAAAATTAATTATTATTTAATAAAAATTGCGCCTTTTCAAATGAACATGACTTTTCATGTAAAACTTATGGTAAAGTATAAATGGAGAAGAGAGTTATGAGAAAAAATGTTCGTGGGAGTGAAAATGTAATATTTCTATGTATATCATTAGAGGAATGGCGATTAATATCATTAAAGGAACGACGATCAATTATTAGCGAAGATAAGATATGGTGTTCTAGCAGATAGATCTGACGTTCTAGCAAACAAAACTTGTAAAGGAAGAAGTAGAAGAAGAAGCAAGAATATTTGGTGAAGGCAAAAGCAACAGAGTGAAAGCAAAAGTAGAGAGCACAAAATAGATTTGGTGAAGACAAAAGCAACAGAGGGGATCGATGTCCCCTGTAGGTCAGTGCCTACAAACAATAGACAGGATCAATGTCTCCAGTAGCTTTTATAGCCCTAAAATGCCTTAATAATGCATACATGGCATTCACCCTCTTACTTTCATAATTTTCCGAATCATTTCTAAGAAGCTCTACTTAAAAAACCAATTCTTAGAGCATGTACACACCCTACACCACTACATCCTGCATACATATGCTTGCTGCATGCTAGAAAACCCGCATACATATGCTTGATGCACAATACACAACCCACGTATACCTCCAAAAGTTGAAAAAATTAAAAAGTTGTAAGAAATTTGGTGGAATTCACGGGTTATTGGAGGTTTCCCAACCAACTCACCTACTATAGCCCATCTCCCAACCAAATAAACATCCTTTTGTCATATAAAAGGAGGGGTTGGGGTGGCGCAAGCCGCACTCCTCGGAGCACTCCCACTCACACAAGATCTTCTTTACCTCTCAGCCCGAAGAACTCCAAGGTTCCTCTATTTCCTTGTCGAGAAATCTGCACCCCATAGATTTTCACTTCACGCGATCCCCCTCTTCTTAACTTATCGGGGAATCATAACTTGCGACTTCGCGAGTCTAATGGTCGATCACTGGCTCTCGAATCCTCGAGACCCGATGCCTTAGTCAACGCTGACTTCCTCTCACCTTGTCGGGACTTTTTCCCTATTGCGATTTCGCCACTCGCGATATCAAACCATTAACTTTGCTGACTCCCGACTCGCAATATGTCGAAACTCTAACACACGCGTGAGCTGTCACTTCAACTCCTTGTTACCTCGATTGGGATTTTGTAATTCGTGGGATCGCGAATCCGGATGTCGATGGATCGACACTTCTCACCGCGAAATCCCGATGACATATGCCACCTGTCTTCCACTAGCCCTGACTGTGGCCCACACGACACTTCCGTTGAGATATCGCAGATCACAATATCGCGAGGCTCGTTGAAATATTTTGGAGCTTCACCTCGTGAACCCCCGATACCGGATATCATGTGTAGATCCAATGGTCCCTATGACTCAGGATTGATAGTTCTGCCCTTCCTGAGCTCCGAAATTTTGGACACTCTCGCCGTAATCTCCTGGCACCTCCGTGAGATCTAACGACCCTCGAAATTTCATGAAATTCTCTCAGAGAGTCTCGACTGTCCGTTCTCCCCTTGATGATTATGCGCAACGAAGAAGTGTCTCCCCACAAGAATCGTTCTCCCACTCGCCAACCTGCGATTCTTCTCTCAGAATTTCCACGACAGCTTCCCTGCACTTACGCCTCAGTGAGTTCAAAGGCCTATTCCTCCTAAGCTTTTCCACAACTTTAGTCTTCAGAAAGAAACCTTGCACGCACTCCTTGCGGAAAATCTTCAACAACACTTAAGTGTTGAAGGTGCTCGACTCTGCTCACACCTGCAGCAGCAGTCTGTCGATACTCTGATCAGAATCGTAACTCTGAGACTTAGCTTGGCCCACGCACTCCTTGCACGACACTGTGCCTAATTTCCTCTTCGAGGAATTGAGCACAAAAGTTATATCTAATTGAACCCTTCTGTCAACGCACTCCTTGCGGACAATTCAACTACACTCCTTGCAGGAATTCTCTGGTTCAAAATAGAGAAACAATTGAAACTAATTCCTTCTTCCCTTCAGACTTCAAATTCACCATGAAATCACATACACAACATATAAAAGAAAATGTATAATAGGAAGCAAACATTCATGAGCATAACATCACTTACACAGAGAAACAACACAAACCATGAATTTGAATCAGAACGTTCTTTTATTAATTCAAATGTCTGTACATGGGTGTTCTTCATACAGTTCTCTGCTTGCTCTTCTCTTCCTGAATGCTTGATAATAATAAAATGGTACAAAGGAGGGTGTCTATATCCATTTTCCCTCTTGGACTCTAGGCTATCAAATCTAGAATTAAATTCCTATCTAACTGCATTAACTAAATTAAATGCCGTCTATCTACTAAAGGACGAGAGCTATCCGCTCAAGGTCCATTACAATATACAAAGTGCACCTTCATAAATGGCTTCATTAAAGACTTGCGCAACAATCCTAAGTGTTTTCAAAATTTGGTGCTGGCTTGTCCAGCTGTCTTCCGCTCCGCGCTGGCTCGCTTGATGTGCTGACGATGCTCCTGCATCATGGGGTCTCATTTCACTAAGACGCATCAGAACAATGAAATTCTGCCCAATTTCACTTCCCTTCCTTTCCTAAGCATTTGCTACCTTTTGTGAGTTACTAGCTTAACATTCCCTCTTCAACCCTTTCTTCTTCCATTCAATCCATTCCATTCCCTTGAAGTGATCAAAATATTGAGAGAAGAGGCCTATTGAAGGTGCACTTGGAGCATTGTAAAGAGGATCCCAGTCCAGGTTCATGGAACACTGATCGACATGGATTGTAAGTTTCAATTTTTTGTTTGATGAATAAAAGAATCTATTTTCCTTGTCCCAAATGATGATGTTTTGTGAATTTTTCTTTGATTTATACATAGCATTTGATATGTAACCCTAATTTATGAATAGAAATAACATGCTTATAGTCCTCGTTTTCCTAGTCTTGGATGTAGGTCAGCGTTGGGAGGAGACTTGTAGTCTTTGGAACTACAGAGCTTGAGGAGATTATCACCAGACGTGGGATAAAAGGTACAGTTACTAATATTCTCTCCTATTGCTTTCTTTTCATTTATTTTGGTATGTTTGGGGTAGATTAGAAACTAGATTGACTTTTATACGATTATTCACTCTGTCTATATCTTAAACCCTAGTATAGTTAAAGGGGGTATTTTCTCACTAGAAGTATCTAGGTGCCTTCAAACAACATAGGGGATTGGTGTATATTGGAGGTCGGTGCCTGCAAACTGTTGGAGAAAATTCTATTTTCGGCACCCTAGTTCAGTGGGAGTAACACTAGTTTAATGGGAGTTAACTGACTAGTTCTATTTTAGACTTCTAATCTTAGACCATCACTATTATGCATGCATTCCTAATCATAGGATGTCATTGCCTATATGAGTGAAGATTACTCACTCATTGATAAAATCATAATACACATTGATTCTCATTCTTCATTTTGTATCTCTCTTCCTTTTCTTGATAATCTTTGTTTGTGTATGCTTTAGCTAGGTCTCCTGTGTAGGTTTTCATGAAACACTGACATGGTATTAGAGCCAAGCTGCTTGGAGCAACTCAATCATGCTAGAGGAGAGAAAAAGAGTCTTTGAGAAAACCTAGTTTCTGCCATCGTCGTGGCCTATCCCTATCAAAAGGTGTGATGATTGGAATTGTTGTGGCCTATCCTTGTCAAAGGGTGCAATGGTCGCTCTCAGATGTAAGGGGGCATCGTCACAAATTATACACAACCAAGGTGCAACGTCGTTGGACTGTTTTATTCATCTAGGGTGTGACGATTCATTTTTTCATAATCGTCGCACTGTGTCCTTCACTAAGGGTGAAACAATTTAGCATCATCGCACTTTACCCTTCTCTAGGGTGCGATGATTCATCAGCCCTCCAAAAATTGGTTTTTTGCAGTTAAATTGAGATATCTCAAAATCCGCAATTTGATCCAAAACAAATTTTTTACCAGAGATGTATAACATAGGGAAGCTCATGCTCACAAAAAATATCCAAAACCCATATCATATTTTAGGAAATGTAGTTGTTTTATCATATCTGTAGCTACCACATAACTGTCTGTCATATCTCAGAATCCACGATTTGGGTTTTCAATATATTTTCAGAATCAATAGCAGGTATGGAGGCGATGCAAATTCTTCAATCAATTCTGGTGATAATACAAACACCGTACAACTATTTTTAATGGAAGCCTAAGGCTGCATTTCAACTCAAAATATAAGGACTGTATAATTTGATGATGACGACATAAACAAAACCTACATCAATGCTTGAGAAGACTATATGGATGAACCGTAAGGATGAGGCCACATGATTACTTCTTGAGTTAATATCCACAGATCTATGGTTTCATGTTTCCGCATGCAAGACTCCAAATGAGATATGGACCACCCTGGAAGGACTCTTTGGAAAGCATGATGAGATGCAAGGTCATATGCTTGAGGTAGAGTTGAATACCTTAGACCCTAAAAGTTTTGATAATATACATGATTTCTTTACTAAATTTAAATCTCTGATTTTGAGCTTGGGTGAATGTGGTATTGACAAGTCTACATAAGAGAAACAACTTATTCTAACAATCTTGGCCAAGCTAGGACCATAATACGTTGTATATGTCTCCAACTTCATTCTGGCAGATGTCTTTTTGGAACAAATTGGAAAATTCCTATGTTGGCTCAGTTCATTGAGTCTCTTACACAAGAGAAGACAAAACTCATACCAATGGGCCTCATGAAATATCCCAAAGAACATGCACTCACCATGCATGATGGAAAAGGGTTACCCAAACAGAATGGGAAGGAGGGATATTCCAATCCCTTTAACGATTCTTCAGGTTCAAAAGACTCTTCAGATTCCAAGAAGAAGAAGAAAGGAAAGCAATGCACTTACTGCAATAAACTGAATCATGAATAATCCACATGCATGAAGAAACATATTGAGATTATGGCACATACGCTTCAACATAACAACCTTGGAAACTTCATTCCAAAGGGAGTCAAGAAGCAGAAGGAAGAAGATCATTCTCCTATGAAAGGTAATCATCATGCTTTGGTTGCAATTAATTCCTCATATGATTCATGGATTATAGATTCTGGTGCATCCCATTATATGGTAGTGAAAGAGGAAGTTTTCTCTTCCTTGAGTCCATGCTCAAGACCCCCTATTCTCATGGGGGATGATACTCCAGTAGTAGTAGCAGGAGAGGGGAGAGTGGAACTCCATAATGGCAGTTTTGAGAATGTTTTACATGTTCCAAATCTTTCTATGAATATGCTCTCAGTTTATCAAATCACTCAGAAAGGTAAAAAGGTTGAATTTACATTAGATTCATTTTTAGTAATTGACATGCATGAAAATTCCATCATTGCAATTGGTGAGGTGGATCAAAATACAAGGTTGTATAAATTCACTAAGTTTTCTGACAATGTCTCCTCTATTCTACTTACACATAAGGAGAGTAATTTGCATGCACCTCTAGTGAAACATGCATATACTCTTGTGCTTCCAGCAGTTTCAGACATCAAAGATGATTCCATACACTTAGATTATGTACATGGAAATAAGTAGGTAGTACAAACATATAACAAGCCAACGACGAAGCTTCAACAGATGCCCAATGTTGAGGAAAATATATGAATTGATCTTACTCAAGCATTTTCAGACTTTACTTGGCTAAAGAAAAGTAGACAAGAATATCACCTTATGTTTATAGCCAACAAAATAACATCCTAACATCACAAGTATTAATTACGAGTGCTTAGGCTAGTCTTTTATCAACAAAAAGCTTGCTGGAAATTCAATTTTTATGTAATTTTCTGAATATATCAGTTGCAGAAATAAATGTAAGAACAGAAGTAAAGACACCAAGATGATAATCAAGATATATGAGATATAAAGCAATCCTTTATTTCATTCCAATTCACCAAAGAGTCATTGTATTTACAAAACTTCACACAAAAATCTTGGATCAAAGTCAAACTTAGAAATCCTCGATGGAACATACAAAAGGACCTTTGACAGAAAGCCAAAACTGTACTCTAAAAGATGGATCAACTTGCCACAGATTGCTGCCCACACCACTCGACTCTGCACAATAGCCTTTATCAGTCATGAAAATTAATTCACAAATAAACAAGTCTACATAGACTATCAAAGATAGATCAACACCTCTGAAGAACAAGTGTTTGAACGATTTGATTCAACCCTGAATAATGTTGTCTACAAAAAGACCCTGCTATCACAAAAGAGAATTAGACTATGATGAATATACGAATGAATGAAAACTGAACTATCTCAACATAAAATCAAAGAGAAAACCTTAGCATGCTTTGTGCTTCTACCCTCCTCATGTTTCTCCCCTTACTTATGCTTTTAACAAATTAGAATTGGTTGAAGTAGTTGAACCAACTTATTAGTTAAGCCAACACAAGACTCAACTAACTTTAGTTAGGGGGCAGGGAAAGGTAATAATCATAATAGGGTCATAAATAAATAATAACTAGTTGGTGGGACCCCTTGTGACTCCATTCGTTCATAACAATCATAACATAATCCATTAGTTAAGAAAACACACCCCTTGTGCCTCCCCTAAAGAACATTTACTTTTGGCAATTTTAGCTTATGAAATTTGAAAATATTTCAAAATAATACTCATATATCCAAAATAAAACATGATGTCCAAAATCCATGAAGTCCACCGTCATAAAATAATAAATAACATAAAGTTCAAAAGTCATATTTTCCAGTATGTGATGCAACCCTTCCTTGGTTGTTGTTGTCACCTCTTGATTTCCCTGAATTTTCCTTGGGTTGGGCAGAGCCTTTAGGCTTTATCTCACTGATCACATGGGAACAATCATCCCTCAAATGCATCCATGAAGACACGGATTTGTTAGAGTCATCGAAGGGTGAGGAAGGGGAAGCAATAAATTTTCCTTTATCGAATTCCCAATGGGCTTCAGTCTTCAATATATTGCTGGCGTGGGAGGATTTCACTAGCGAGTGGTTAGGGGTAGCTTGGACAGAGAGTTTCAAAGGTGGAGGAGCAGGCATATTTAAGTTTGGCCAGCCATGGTGTTAGGAGACTGCCGGGTGAACAATCTCCTGTCACCCATCATTTTTCGAGACTTCAGGCTATAAAGAGACATGAGGAGGCATAGGGATGATGAGGGCTTGAGAGGCTTGGAAAGGAGGCCTTTCAGGCCTTGGTTGGACTATTCCCCACCCAATCCAATTAAAGAATCCAACATGAAACAATTGCCCAAGCTCTTCTAAATCAACATCAAAATGTATAGAGAACCTAGGCCTTCTTGGGCCTCGGTTCCAATTACCTCTTCCTCTGTTTCCTTGACCATGGATTGCCTAATTGAAAAAACTCATCCTGCATATGTTAACAATTAGAAAATAGTCTTTTAAATAACCATGCATGACAACTCCTTAAAAATACGAAATATATTTGGCTCAAAATGTATCAGGCTCATGCAATCCAATCAATACAAATTGTTATAACATTAATCAACGAGCAGGGGGGTGAAATAGTGTTCTGGGATACGTGAGGGGTTTTCATTGAGTGAAAATATGATATAAGGAAAGGGGAGAAGAAATTTTCACTGCTCAATGAATACAACAATCAATTATAAATCAACCCCAAAAAACCTTATTGCAATCCACTCAAGACACTGCCACTTCATCCACTTAACACATAAATTGTCTTAGCTGTAATCAATATCAGAACAGGGAGTGAACAAAATGAATTTGGGATATGTGAGGGGGTTTTAATTAGCGGAAAATGAGATAACGAGGGAAAAAAATGTTTACTGTTCATGAGATTAATCAAGCAATACTTAACATATTTTGTAGTAAGAAAAATATGCATCAACCAACAATTAGATGACTAAGTAATAATTCCTGTGTATTTGCTTAATTTCACTGTCCATTAATATCCAACACAGTGCCATTACGAAAAATAAGTATTTCACACAATTTGTAAGAGGTTCTGTTCCCTTTATTCACACATTTTTCATTTAATAATAGTCAACATAGTACTCAATCTGTAATCATTAACATCCACCACTGCCATACATTTCCCCAATCCACATCTATAATTGAAAGTAGTGTTTCCCCAAAAATAATAATGAAGTCACTACTTCTGTAATAGATCCAATCAAGATTTGTAATGATATTTGTTCCCATATATATA
>JZKD02S1612947.1:14384-29136 GCA_000966675.3 Picea glauca | reverse complement strand
CCCCTCAAACACATTTACTTTTGGCAATTTTAGCTCATGAAATTTGAAAATATTTCAAAATAATACTCATATATCCAAAATAAAACATGTTGTCCAAAATCCATGAAGTCCACTGCCATAAAATAATAAATAACATAAAATTCAAAAGCCTTATTTTCCAGTCTGTGATGCAACCCTTCCTTGGTTGTTGCTGTCACCTCTTGATTTCCCTGAATTTTCCTTGGGCTAGGTAGAGCCTTTAGGATTTATCTCACTGATCACATGGGAACAATCATCCCTCAAATGCATCTGTGAAGACACATATTTGTCAGAGTCATCGGAGGGTGAGGAAGGGGCAACAATAGATTTTCCTTTATCAAATGCCTGGTGGGCTTCAGTCTTCAATCTCTTGTTGGCATAGGAGGATTTCACTAGCGAGTGGTTAGGGGTAGCTTGGACAATGGGGTTCAAAGGTGGAGGAGCAGACATATTTAAGTTTGGCCAGCCACAGTGTTGGGAGATTGTCGGGTGAAAAATCTCCTGCCACCCATCATATTCTGGGACTTCAGGCTGTAAAGAGACATGAGGAGGCACATGGATGCCAGGGGCTTGATGGGCTTGGAAAGGAGGCATTTTAGGCCTCGGTTGGACTATTACCTGCCCAATCCAATTAAAGAATCCAACATGAAACAATTGGCCAAGCTCTTCTGAATCAACATCAAAATGTATATAGAATCTAGGTCTTGTTGGGCCTCGATTCTAGTTACCTCTACCTCTGTTTCCTTGGCCATGGCTTCCCCGACTGAAAAACTCATCCTGCATATGTTAACAATTATAAAATAGTCTTTAAAATAACCATGCATGACAAATTCTTAAAAATACGAAATAGATTTGGCTAAGAATGTATCAGGCTCATGCAATCCAATCCATACAAATTGTTCTAATGTGAATCAACGAGCAGGGGGGTGAAACAGTGGTTTGGGATATGTGAGGGGTTTGTATTGAGAGAAAATATGATATAATGAAAGGGGAGAAGAAATGGTCACTGCTCAATGACAACAACAATCAAATGTAAATCAACCCCAAAAAAACCTTACTGCAATCCACTCAAGACACTGCCACTTCATCCACTTAACACAAAAATTCTCTTAGCTGTAATCAATATCAGAACAAGGAGTGAACAAAATGAATCTGGGATATGTGAGGGGGTTGTAATTAGCGGAAAATGAGATAATGAGGGGGGAAAAAAAAACGTTTACTGTTCATGAGATTAATCAAGCAATCCCTAACATCTTTTGCAGTAAGAAAAATATGCATGAACCAACAATCAGATGACTGAGTACTAATTCCTGTATATTTGCTTAATTTCACTGTCCATTAATATCCAACACAGTGCCATTACGAAACATAAATATTTCACACAATTCGTAAGAGTTTCTGTTCCCTTTATTCACACATTTTGCATTTAATAACAATCAACATAGTACTCAATATGTAATCATTAACATCCACCACTGCCATACATTTCCCCAATCCACATCTCTAATTGAAAGTAGTGTTTCCCCAAAAATAATAATGAAGTCACTACTTCTGTAATAGAGCCAATAAATATTTGTAATGATATTATATATATATATATATATATATATATATATATATATATATATGCAGTAGAAGATCAAAATAATCAAAACCTCACATGCCACACCTGAAGAGGCAATTGACTCGATCTCAACATGTGGATCATTCTCATGTATTTTCAGCTTCAGAACCTACGATTCCCATGCATTGCTATATGGTTCAATATACTGATCCACATAACTACAATAGGGTTATGGGAAATTCATTATGGCAAGCGACCATGCAGAAGGAGTATGACTCACTCTTACATAACAAGATTTGGAATCTGGTTCCACTTCCATCAGAAAGGAATATTTTTAGGTGCAGATGGGTCCATAGGATCAAGAGGCACAAGGCTAGACAATTTGCCAAAGGACTTCATCAGATCCATAAATATTTCTACATATTCATGAATACTTTCAGTGAGCAGAAGTTTTAGACTTTGCGGGATCATCTTGTAGTGAAGAACATAGTTTCCTAGTAACTTCCATTTTCTTCTTTTGATACATTGTCTTTTGAGGGGGTTTTTTTTTCCCATGTGGTTTTCCCTCTTTCCTCTTTTTTATTCAGTGTTCATTAGTTGCATTGTACATGAGTACCTAAAATGGCCTAGTAGTCGGGACTCATTTTTTACTCCATAGTGATGTTCACGGGAGGTGTTGGAGAAATTTATATTTTCGGCACACTAGTTCAGTGGGAGTAACACTAGTTCAATGGGATTTAACTGAATAGTTCCATTTTAGACTTTCTAATCTTAGACCATCACTATTATGCATGCATTCCTAATTATAGGATGCCATTTCCTATATGAGTGAAGATCACTCACTCATTGATAAGATCATAATACACATTGATTCTCTTTCTTCATTGTGTATCTCTCTTCCTTTTATTAATAAGATTTGTTTGTGTATGCTTTAGCTAGGTATCCTGTGTAGGTTTCCACGAAACACTGACACAAACAACATTGGGGATTGGTGTCTCCAGTAGGTTGGTGCCTACAAATTTATAAAAATAACTTTTTGTGGTTTTCTCCCGAAAGGGTTTCCATGTTAAATATTGTCTTCTTGTTGTTACATTTATGTGATATCTTCATTATGGTTTATGAATGTTAAAAAGAAAAATATATCCTTATACCGATTCATCCCCCATCTCAGTATAAATGTGTGCTCACCAATTGTTATCAGAGCAAGTTCCTTCGGAAATAGTCTAACCACTGGAAGGTAGATCTCGGGAGCACACATGGTCGGTCGGGAAGGCTTCTCTACAAACAGGGCTTCGTTGTTTGAAGAAACAAACTTTGTATTTTGGAGTATAAGGATGCAAACATATCTAATGGCCCTTGGTTTTAACATTTGGCAATCGGTTGTGACTACTTATACAACCCTAACAACTCCACCAACAGATATGATCGAGAAAAATGATAGTGAAAACAATGCAAAATCCATGAATGCCATCTTGTGTGGATTGTTAGAGTCATAGTCTATCAAATTAATGTGTTGAAAATTAGCGAAAGAAATTTGGGGCAAACTTCAAAACATCCACGAAGGCGATGTCAAGATCAAGAAGGATAAGCTCCAAACTCTGAAGATGCAAGATGGATAAAATTTTTCATCCTATATCCTCTATGTGGTTTAAATTGCCAACACCATCAGAGGACTTGGTGAAATGGTTGAAGAATCGATGATTGTGCAAAAGGTGTTGAGGTCACCCCCCTTAATATTTGATGCCAAATTTTTCTCCATTGAGGAAATAAAGGATCTTGATAAATTGACAATGGATGAATTGCATGGGATCCTCATTGCATATGAAATGAGGACTAAAAAGGAAAAACCATAAAAAAGGGAAGCAACTTTCAAATCCTAAAATAATATGAAGAACAAAGAGAACAAATCAAGCAATTTTTCCAGCTGTGAATTAGATGCGGAGAAAGAAAATTTTGTGAGAAAAATAAAAAAAGGATCCGGAGAATACAAAGGTAAGTTGCCCATTAAATGGTTTAACAATGTAAAAGTAGGGCAATTTGATTCCTCCCAAGAATACTATAATGTAAAGAGAAAACATCATCAACACAAAAATATCCACAAACACGAAAATCATGAAAATAAGAACTCTTATAAGCAGAATAAGAGCCTCTACTCAAAAGGGGCCAGTGAATTGTCTGAAGAAAGTAGTGAAAGTAGTTCCGGTAGTGATAGAGAATAAACTCTCTTTATGACAATTGAAACAAAGTTTTATTAAGACAAAGAAATGATAGATTCAGAAGAAGAGTAAAATGTTGAAACAAATGGAGAAGTTGATCTTGAAAAATAACTCATCTATGCCTTATGAGAAATAATGATGCTAAGGAAAAATAATTTGAAACAAAAAGAGCAACTGCAAAAATATGAAAAAAAGGGTCATGATTTAAAAGAGAAAATGTCACAAAGACTTGAAGAATCAGAAAATATTATCATAAGCCTAAAAGTTGAATTAGAAGAGGAAAGAAGGATGAAATAAGTGGTGAGAATTCAACTGAAGGAAAAAGAAGAAAATTGCAGAAGGTAGAAGCTGGACTTGTTTCCTTAAGAAAGGAATTGGAAAAGTCAATTGCTAAGTTGAACAAAAGCTTGAAGTTTGACAAGAGTGCCAAAACCTTAGATCATATCATCAATTGTCAAAGGTCACCATATATTAAAATGGGTTTTGGTTATGACAATAGTCATATGACCACTAAAGAAGATCCAGAAGCTACAAGGCCATCAAAGAAAGTAAATGAAGAAAAATATGAAAGCTATGCCAATCTACTCAAAATTTCTATCAGTGATGAAGACAACAAGAATAAAGAAAAAAATGTTCCACATGAAGTTTGCATTTCTCCGAAGGAAAAAAAAGACAGATTCAAAATATCTTTCCCACCAAAGCGGCCTCACATGTACTAGTACCAAAATTATTTCTTTGGCTATTGCTTTTGCTGTAATCATTTTGGTCATAAAGCAATAGATTGTAGAACACATACAAGAAATAATTGTATATGGAACAAATACATGAATGCTTTTGGATTCCCAAACAAAAACTATAATTCGTTTTCCCCTTTATTTGATTACAATGTTGTATGCTAGAAATGAAAAAACTATGGGCACAAAGCACATTTTTGTAGAATTAACCTTGTGGAAACTCCTAGAAAAAACAAAGATGTGAATACCCTTGTCAAACAAAAGAAATAACTCATAAGAGTTTGGAAAATGAAGTTGTTGGCATAGGGGAAGACCCAGGGTTCAATGCTTAACAATGCACCAAAAAAACACCGACTACTGACCCTTTCAGCAACACCTGCGAAGCAGGTGAAGTCTCACCCGAGGTAGAAGTAGGGGGGGTTACAAGACGCATTTGTCTGTAACCAGGCTGGGACACAGATTTGTGATAATAGCACTTCACATAATGTTTTGTTAACACTTAGTAAGTGACATGCATTAGTTTCTTAACATCGCAGAGTATAATTAAAGACAGATCGACGCATTAACACATGTGACAATATACCCTGAGTACTTAGCACTTAGCATTATAAGTTAAATATAGCATTCATTTACCCCTTAACACAAGAAAAGTATTTAAACAACAAAAGATCTATATATTACACATTATAATCAAGGCACTAAGCAGATTCATAACATAATTAACACAACACAAAGCACACCATGAGACACCAGATATATGTGGTTCATCCCAGGGTGAGGCTATGTCCATAATCTGCTTCTCCTCTTTGTTATTCACCAATATATTACTTTCAACCACTCATGTGCACTAAGCCATAGAGTCGAGCTTCACACAAGCCTGGAGATCTGTGCACTAAACACTAGATCCTCCTTCTTTACACTAAGCACTAGATATGTGCACTAAGCAACTTCTACAAAATCACAGTCGAGCACTAAGCCTCGACCACATACATTCCTTTGCACAAAGCATTACTAGAGATATATATCTTCTACACTACATTCCCATTTATTTATACTTTTACAAACCCTTACAATAAGGCCTAAACATGGGGAAAGCCCCATGATACGACATCCCATAAACCTGTTACAAAACCCTAGAGGACCCTTTACTGGGTCCACATATCCCGCAAAATTGGTGAGATCCACGATCGCAGCTCTGCCTGGGCGACCCTTCTTCGACCAACGCGTCGAAGTCCAAAAGTGGGCCAAAACTGACCAAAGTTTCCGCAAAACTTGGTTGAGGGATAACAGAAGCAGGAACAAGATATACATAATAAAGAGGAATTTATGCTTGTGCAAATTTATCTTCATGATCAAAACAAAGGAAACCAATGGTACGTTTACAGTGGATTCTCAAGCCATATGACTGGTGACAAGATAAAGTTTCTCAGTTTGAAATAATTTAACAGAGGAATTATGACATTAAGAAGCGATGCTACCACAAGGATAGCTAGAAAAGGTACTCTATTATCAATAATGGAAATACTAAAACAAAATATGTCTTGTATGTTGATGGTATAAAACACAATCTTCTTAATGTGGTTGTGAAATAAGGAAGGAAGGCTCATAAAGGTTAGTGGCAAGTGCATATAGAACATCAAATAATGTATATATCCTCAATGATATCTGGGGATATAAGTGATATATGGGACAAATAGATGAAATTTGATTATGAAATAGAAGAATGGGTCATATGAACTTTGATAATTTGGTAAAAATCAACAATAAACAAGTAGTGAGAGACAAGCCAAATATTGTTAAATATTCAAACACTCTCTACAAGCAATGTCAACATGGAAACTATACAAGAACAAGCTTTAAAATCAAAGGAATACTCAACAACGAAGCCATTGAAACTTGTTCATATAGATCTTTGTGGACCTACAAGAACACAAAGTCTACAAGGTGAAAATTACTTCATGTTGCTCATTGATGATTATTCTAAAATGACATTGGTTACGTTCCTAAAACAAAAATCTAATGATTTTGAGAAGTTCAAAGCATTCAAATCCTTTGTTGAAAATGAAACTGATTTGAAAATCAAGTGTTTGACATCATACAAAGGAAGTGAGTTTATCTCAAATGAATTTGAATAATTTTGTGAGACTCGTGGGATGAAAAAACATTTCTCGTCTACAAGAACTCCATAACAAATATCTGGGTTATTTATTGTATGATATATATTATCATTTATTTATTATATTTCCATTATTATATATCAATAATAGTGTGTGATTCCATTATATATTAATAATTTATTGTTATTATTATATTATATACTGATAATAATATATCATATAGTTATTAAGTAATATTATATAATTATTATATAATATTTAATCATTAGTCATAAATTTGTAATATACTTATTAATTTAGTATTATATATTTGAGTGTGTATGTTTTCACAGTTAATCATGATTGTTGTAGGAACTTCTCAAAATACATTGTGTAGAAGTTTTTGAAACATCCAACATTTCGATTGGACACTCCACCCATCATTAGGGACAATAGAAGCTAAATGGTTAGAAAATAGTGTGCTTAGGAATAGATTTAAAGGTTAGAAAAATGTTGAAATATTGTAACTTCTAAGAATATTCTAACTCAGAGAGATTTGAATAATATTATTATATTATATTTAATTAGGTCCTATTGTGCCTTAGTAAAAGTCGAACCTATTGTGCCTTGATAGTTAATTGTAAATTAAGAGGGTAAAGTGACAATTCGGCCCAAACTTAATTATAGGCTAGCCATACCACTATTTATAAGAGAGGTCAGTGCCTCATTTGGACACACTTATCACCTAGCTCTGCAGTGCAAAAGTCTTGGAGGAGACACTGCTGCAATTGGGGGTGACATCAAGGAGAGTTTTGGTCTATCTCTTGGTATTTCTTGGTCAAGTGTTGCGCTACTCTTCCTAGTGAAGGAGTAGAGGAGGATTTTCTGTTTGGTATTTTTTATATCTATATTGAGGAATTTTTGCTGGGTTTTCTCCACCATGAGGGTTTCCTAGGATAATATGTGTGTCTCTATTGTTTATGTGATTGTCTCTCTTTCTATGATCTTATTTATGCAACTATTGTGCTAAATTATTGTAATAATAAAGAAGAAATTTAATTACTAGTGTTAGCACTAGAAGTCACACCTAGACTGTTGTAAGTGTAAGCCTAGTACCCATCATAATATAAATGGATTGAATGGTTTGAGTAGGTGGATCAACAAGACTGGGGAAAAAAAAGGGAGAAGGCGACAAGTTGTCTGCAGAGGCATTCCATTGGGCATGGAGTCATAACATCCTAAAGATCAAAGGAAATCAAACTGTATACTAGACAAAGGGGATATATAATTATGAGTGGAAGCATGGTAAATATGACAGAAGGTAGAACATCCATTGTACAAAGATCCTTTCCGAAAATAGGTTAAATATTGCTTAAACAATAAACAATGATTTAATGGGCAAGCTACAATAGATCCTCTATTGTTCATTAATCCATCAATCGATGGTAGCTATGATCCTCAAAACCTACAATTGTTTCAAGCAAGAAGATAAAAAATAAATGGGAAAACAAAGAAGACAATCTGATAACAACTCTCATGAATATTTAATGGCAGAAAATGTCATTACAAATAGCCCCTCAAGCTTACAAATGAGCAACTAAATTGCTCCTCTAGCTCTCTCCTCTCTTGTATCATGAATCCAACCCTTTCCTTATCAAAATCCACTTTCATATATAGTGAATCATATCTATATACCCTAAGGAGGTCAAAACCAAGAAGATACATAGGATCCTCCTCCATTTAGGATTCTTGTTACAAAATATTCCAAAAAAAACCTAACAAATTCCTATTTTTTGTGATCTTGTCTATTGAGATAAATGCCTTTTGAAATAGGTTATGCTACTTGATATGGATATGGAACACATGTCCCTCATGTCCAACTAACTCCTAGGAGACCATTTGAACCTTCCCTGATAGCTGAAACCCATAGCTCGCATTTGTCATATTGTTAGAGTTCACAATGCCTTTGACAACATGCAATGTGAACTTTCCTATAGGTGATGTTTTTATATTTTCTCCAAAAATATGGAATGGGTCGGGCTGATTTTTTTTCAACAAGTCAAAAACAACATTTTTGTCCTCCACACCAAATTTCAGAGGAACCCAGATTGACATTCAAAAGTTATGATCAAAACAATCCTTTGTTGTGTGCTAATGCTTACAAAATGTCATAAATTACCAGTTCGCAGCACTAGTGAGTCCAGACACCATGAACTTTCCTGTAACATCCTGTTTCAATTTTGCAAAGATTTAACACCTCAAAACTTATTCCAGGAGTCCATACATGCTAGAAAAACTTCATTTTCTTGATACATGACTAGAGGAAAACACCAAAAATGCTAATCATGGTTCAAAACTCATATCCATCACCAAAAATGTTGTAAAATGCATGAAAACATAAATTTTGACCAAAATTGATGCTGGTTATGGAGGCTCAATGTATTCATCTTTAGGTTTTGGAGATTCTTTTGATAGCCACCTTTCCCAACATGTATAATTACTGCTTGGAAAATTTCTGTAATTTGTTATGACAGTTGGTGTGTGAAAACATAATGAAAAAGAGTTTTATACATAACTATTTTCCTAGAGTCCACCTTGTCCAAATCTTGATACACATCAATTGTATGAGATAGAGCACCTTTCAAAAATGAGGAATAAAGGAAAAACGATTGATATTTGTAATGAAAGGAAGACAATTGAAGATTCTTGCTAATAACAGTGTTTCAACAACATATATATCAGTTTGCAACACTAATGAAGTATGCAATTTTAGGATAGGTTCTCAAATGATTTTACCATACACTTCAGGTTTTATAGAGGTCTCCTTCAATGGATTAATATTACACTTCAAAATCATGCAAAAAATGATGGTTTTCAACCAATTCTGGAAATAGAGGGTTTGCAACGCCAGTGCAATAAACAACATAAACCCCTCTTTCAGCCTTTGAACAGTGTGGAGACCATCAATGAGTACCTGATAAACCTATTTTTGATGCCGATGCATGTGAATTTGAACTGATATATCAGCAAGTCATCCAAATTTCAAGGATCCTCTTCAACCAGTCTGCAACGCCAGATTCAAACTCAAATTGCACACTTCAAGGAGACAATGTAGAAGATCTATGACATAATCCATAAAAAGTTGGTTAAATGGAGGCGATGAAAACAATGAAATCCCCTTTGACACATTTCTTAACTGCAATGATGACAAATGAATGCTTGAGGTACTCATTAGTATGCTGCGAACTCTCCTGGTGAGTTGACAACAAATACATCTGACTTTGACTTGTCATCTAAACGGTTGGACGATGACAAAGGAAAAAATGTGTACAACTTGGAGGCATGACATGTCATGATGATGATTTTAAGATCAAGAGTGTGACTCATAAGGACCATTTAACCTTGTCATGATGATTAATCTTATGACATAAGGACTCTAAACCAAGGCCAAACATAACCTTTCTTATTCAAATAAAAAAATTGATTTATGCCAACAAAAGAACACAAAACCTAAGACCTATAAAACCCTATGACTCCAAAAAAAAAACCAAAGTGTTTTTGACACCCCTACAATTCTATGTGCTAACATCTGGCTCCACAGGGGATGGATACCTCCTTGTGAGGCTCCAAGAAAATGCAGTTCCAATGCCTTATCCATTGGGAAAGGAGTCATTATTATTGATCTACTGCAAACCAATAAATTAAAAGAAACAAAAATTATTGTATGATGAGCTTATTTCCCTACTTTTAACCTGATCTCTGAGATGCTTGATCATGTGACATAAAAAATCCAATGAAACCATGGAAGGAACTTATCTACTAATTGAATTCCTTGCATAACCCTACTTAATGGAAATTCAAATTTGAAATTAAATCCAATTTGAAAACTCATCCACTTTGAATCACCAATTCCACTAACTGATTGTAGGTAACTCATAAAGGTTTCTTTCTTTGATGTTTCCAACATAAATGCAAAAGGATCTTGAAGCATGTGTGTGAATATCACTTGTTTATCAATAAAAAGGAAAGGAAAACATGTGTCTATAGTTCATTCCCGTTCACAAGTATACAGTAACGTACAAGATTCTTTCTTCACTATATCATTTTCTTCAAATGATGATTTTTCTTGTTCTAAGTTTTCAAATGAAAGATCATTCTCAAAAGAAAAGGCAACAATCTGGTTATTTTCCTTATCATGAATTTCAACCTCAATAAAATTCTCCATATATAGAACCATAGGATCACTACGAACATGGAAAGGTTGTTGTTGACTTATAATGTTATCCTTATGTTCCAAAAGACTTGTGTGATTTTTTAGCTGAACTCTTTCTGCTCTATAAGAAACTTCAAAATTTTCTCATCTTAAATGAAGAAAATAATAAGGGAAATGACTTACCTCCAACTAAGTCACATTTTTCCCTATGATAGAGTTCATAACTATCATAAATGGGCTGACTGTTTGCATAAGACTGTTGAAAATAATCGTTTTCTGGATGAAAGGATATTTCTGATATTTTTTGGAAATCAACCTCATCATAGTTATTGTACTCATATGTTTCAGATGAAGGACTAGGGTCAACATAAAATATGTAAGAAGAATGCATATATTCTTCTTTCAAAGAGGGATATACAGTAGTGGGTTTATGGTCATCAGAATAAATAAATAAAAGGATGAGTCTCTTGATATATGAAGGAAAGGAAAAGAAAGAACTGATCAAAAAGAATATGAGCTCTTGAAGGAAACTAATATCTTGATACCTGGACTTCTTATGTCTTCCTTCCATTTTCTGTTTGAGCTCGTTCCTCAATAGAGTTCTGTAACTCATTTGAATCACCACCAGTTCTTAAAATGTGTGGATTCACCATGGTGAAAACAATTGCAGTATTTTCTGTCACCAATCCTTGCTCACCATCAAGAACTTGTAGTAATTTGTGTCGTACAACCCAGAGAATATATTCAACTTCGTCCCCAACAATGGCACCAAAAATATTAGCACTGGAATTCAAACCTAGAATGTTGTAGGTGTAAGCCTAGTAACCATAAGAATATAAATGGATTGAATGTTTTGAGTAGGAGGATCAACAAGACTGAGAAAAAAAAGGGAGAAGGCAACAAAATATCTGCAGAGGCATTCCATTGGGCATGGAGTCATAACATATTACAGATCAAAGGAAATCAAATTGTATATCAGACAAAGGGGATATATAATAATGAGTAGAAGCATGGTGAATATGAAAAAAGGAAGAACATCCATTGTACATAGATCCTTTCTGGAAATAGGTTAAATATTGCTTAAACAATAAACACTGATTTAATGGGCAAGCTACAACAGATCCTTTGTTGTTCATGAATCCAATAATCAATGGTAACTATGATCCTCAAAACCTACATTTTTTTCAAGAAAGAAGATAACAAATAAATGGGAAAACAAAAAAGACAATCTGATAACAACTCTCATGAATATTTAATGGCAGACAATGTCATTACAAATAGGCCCTCAGGCTTACAAATGAACAACTAAACTGCTCCTCTAGCTCTCTCCTCTCTTGGATCATGAATCCAACCCTTTCCTTATCAAAATCCACTTTCAAATATAATGAATCATCTTTATCTATCCCAAGGAGGTTGAAATAAAGGAGCTACATAGGATCCTCCTCCATTTAGGAGTCTTGTTATAAAAGATTTCAACAAAAACCTAACAAATTCCTATTTTTCGGGATCTTGTCTATTGAGATAAATTACTTTTGAAACGGGGCATGCTGCTTGATATGGAGATGCAACACATGTCCCTTATGTACAACTAACTCCTAGGATACCATTCAAACCTTCCTTGACAACTAGAAACCTTCCCATAGCTCAAATTTATTAGACTATTAGAGTTCACAACGCCTTTGACAACATGCACTGTCAACTTTCTTGTAGGTGATGTTTTTAGCTTTTCTCCAAAAATACAAAATGGGCCGGGATGATTTTTTGTCAAAAAATAAAAAAAACACCATTTTTTTCCTCCACACCAAATTTCAGAGGAACCTAGATTGACATTAAAAAATTATGATTAAAACAATCCTCTGTTGTGTTCTAATGCCTACAAACTGTCATAAATTACCAGTTTATAGTGCCAATGAGTCTAGGCGCTGCGAACTTTTCGGTAGAATCTTGTTTCACTTTTGCAAAGATTCAACACCTCAAAACTTATGGCAGGAGTCCAAACATGCTGAAAAAAATTCATTATCTTGATATATGACTAGAGGAAAACACCAAAAATGCTAATCATGGTTTAAGACCCATAGCCGTCACCAAAAATGTTGTAAAATGCATGAAAATATAAATTTTGACCAAAATTGACGCTGGTTATGGAGGCTCAATGTCTTCATCTTTTGGTTTTGGAGATTATTCTGATAGCCACCTTGGAAAACATGTATAATCATTGCTTGTCCACTTTCTGTATTTTGTTATGACAGTTGGTGTGTGAAAACATAGTGAATAAGAGTTTTATGGTTTAATGACATAACTGTTTTCCTAGAGTCCACCTTGTCCAAATAATTATACACATCAATGGTATGAGATAGAGCACCTTGAAAAACAGAGGAATAAAGGAACAAATATTGAGATTTGTTATGAAATGAAGACAATTGAAGCTTCTTGCTAATAACAGGGTTTTAGCAGCATAGATATCAGTTTGTAGCACTAATGAAGTATGCAATTTTAGGCTAGGTTCTCAAATTATTTGACCACACAATTCAGGTTTGATAGAGGTCTCCTTCAATGGATTAAGATTACACTTCAAAATGATGCAAAAAACTAGGGTTTGCAGCTCCAGTTTGCAGTGCCAGTTTGAACTCAAATTGCACACTTCAAGGAGACTGTAGAAGATCTTTGACATAATCCCTGAAAAGTTGGTTAAATGAAGGCGCTGAAAAAAAATGAAATCCCAATTTGACATGTTTCTTAACTTCAATGATGACAATTGAATGCTTGAGGTACTCATGAGTACAATGGAAAATCTCCTGGTGAGTTGACATCAAATACATCTGACTTTGAGTTGACATCTAAACAATTGGATGGTGACAAAGGAAAACTTGTGTACAACTTGGAGGCATGACATGTCATGTGATGATTTTAAGATCAAGAGTGTGACTCATAAGGACCATTTAACCTTGTCATGATGACTAATATTATGAAATTAATACTCTAAACCAAGGCTAAACATAACCTTTCTTATTCAAATAAAAAATTTGAGTTATGCCAACAAAAAGACACAAAACCTAAGACCTATAAAACCCTATGACTCCAAAAAAAAAAAAAAAAGTGTTTTTGACACCCCTACAATTATATGTGCTAATGACTAGCTATATAAGTAAAAACTTCAATATGGTATGAGAGCAGGCCTCAAAGAGACCAACTCACAATTTATAAGAGGTGACTTGCTTATTGCCTCTCTATAGACATTTCTTTGGTGGGAAGGCTAGAGTTTAAATTCAGGGTTTTTGGCACTATGGCTTCTTCGTATTGTTGAAAGAAAATGAGAAGAACTTCAATGTATACTCACTATTATATGCTTGAATTAGCAGGTGCTACAATATTCATTTGTCTCGTATACTTGCAATTATATGTTTGATTCCATAGGTGCTACAATCCTTATTTGTCTCGTGTCGAGCTGCAGATATACCATGTAAATCAACATTTAATTGTCAACCCGGGAAGGTAGACTTAGAGGAACCAGCACAAGAAATGCAGGGCTGAAGAGGGGGTTTAAAGGATGCCAAACTAATCTCTGAAATTAAAAGAAACTCGCTGAAAAGAGCTACTGTACTCTACTCTACTCTGCTCTGCACTACCCGGTACTACTCGAAACTAACCGATACTGCTCTGTATATGCATGTAAAAGATAAACTGAAAACAACTAAGTTCTGGCTACTTATCACTCCACACAACTCAGCAACCATCCTATGAAACTTTCTATGGAAATCAAAAGAAACTTCTTTATCTCATGAGATACCCAAACTAATTCCTGAATGTTGAGCAGTCTAAATGTGAAAACTGAAGGAATGAAATCAATGGCTGGAAAGATAATGCTAAACCCTCGGTTGCAATGAAATGAAATACTACTTCTATCAAACCAC
>JZKD02S1612936.1:140048-155812 GCA_000966675.3 Picea glauca | reverse complement strand
GAGGGCCATGCTTTAACCTGGTGGGAAATCCATACATAAACACTTAGGATGGAGGGTGATCCACTAGTAACTAGGTGGGAGAAATTCAAATCCCTCATTAAGTCCCAATTTTACCTTATCAATCATGTAGAGGACCATTGGATCTGGTGGCACTACTTTAGGTAGAGGTAGGGGAAGACTGTACATGAGTACACCACTGAGTTCAAAATGATGGCTATCATGTTGGGCATCTATCCCAAGAACCCATATGTACTCCTCAAGTATTTGGGGGGTTTACATTGTCATCTATGAAATCAGGTGATGCTCTTCAAGACAAGAATGGTGGATGAGGCATGTGTACAGGCATAGTAACTGGAAAACATAGGCCAAAAGAAGGGGCATCAAAGTGGTTTGAAGAAGAAAGAGAACCAGGAAGATTCCAAGGAGGGGAAGAAGAAGTGGGAAGGGGGAAAATATAAGAAGACAACAACCAATGGAAAACAGAGTAAAGATCCCAACAACCATTGCAATCATTACAACATTGATGTCCACACAAAGGAAAAATGTTGGAAACTACATCCAGAGCTAAACCCAAAGAACCGCAAGAAGGAAGGAAAGAAAAATAATCTTCTAGCCAAAGATTCAAGAAATTAGGTTGAAAGTATCTCGGATGTGGATGACAATATTGTATGAATATGTGTGCAGAAGGAGGTGAATATAAGTATCCTTCATCACTAGGAAGATAAGGATATGACCAAGCTCTTCCACATCAAGATTTGGGTCAAGAAGACCAAGATAGATGCTTTGGTCGACTCTGGTTCACAAGATAATCTCATAGTAGTGGATCTAGTCAACAAGCTTGGATTGGAGGTTCACAATCATCATAGCCCCTATCCACTAGGTTAGGTAAACAAGGATGTAGTGAGAAAGGTAAAAAAACAATGTAAGATTTAATTTGCTATAATTGTTGATTTTATTGATGAAGTGGAATTGGATATAGTACCCCTTGATGTATGTGAAGTAGTGTTTGTAATCCCTTACATGTATATGAAGAATGCAATATTCATGTGGAGAGCCAACCAATATCGTTTGTTCAGGATGGGAAGTCCTACATCATCAATGCACATAAAGGCAAGTCAAATATCTCACTGGTAAGTGCCAATCAAGTGAAGAATTTGATTAGTTCTTGTAAGAAATATGTTTTACTTTTCTTAAGAGAAAATCAGTTCAATGATGAGTCAATGAGAGTGAAGGAATACCTAGAGGGGTGTACTAAAGAGAAGAGAAAATATTTGGAGGAGTTACTAAAAAAATGCAAAGGAGTGTTCGAGGAGCCTAAAGGGTTACTACCCAAGAGAGAAGTGGAGCGCAAAATATAGGTGTTTCCAGACTCCCCATTGTCAAATATTGCGATGTATAGACATTATTTTTTGGAAGTGAATGAAGTGAAGAAATAATTGCAGCAGTTGTTGGAGGAGGGTGTAATTCGACCAAGTAACTCACCTTGTGGGTCACCCATCATAATTCTTCCCAAGAAGGATGAAACTTGGATAACGTTTATTGATTACAGGGCATTAAACAAAATTACACTAAAGAATTGGTACCCCATGCCAAGGATCAATGATCTATTGGACCAGTTGCAACATGCAAATTACTTCACTAAGATGGATTTGAAATTAGGATATCACTAGGTACGATTCAAATAAGAATATATTTGGAAGAATGCCTTCAAGACAAGGTAAGGTATGTATGAGTGGATGGTTATGCCATTTGTTTTATGCAATACATCGACTAAATTTATGAGACTAATGAATGATGTTTTATGCGTTTATATAGATCATTTTTTTATTATTTATTTAGATGATATACTGGTTTATAGTTCTTATACCTAGGAGGAGAATATGTCACATCTTATGCAAGTGTTAGAGACTCTAAAAAATCACAAGCTACTCGCAAAAATTAAGAAATGTGAGTTTGCTCAACAATGTTTGGTGTATTTGGGGTATGTGATTGGTGGAGGGGAGACCAAGATAGATCCTGGAAATATGGAGGCTATCATAAAATGGTCAATCCCTACAAATTTCACAGAAGTTAGGAGTTTTATTGGGGCAACACAATACTTGTGGAAGTTCATAGCTTCATTTTCAGCCGTAGTTGCACCACTCCACAGTATAACAAATAGTGGTAATGGTTTCCTATGGGGAAAGAATTAGCAGAAGGCCTTTGATGATATTAAAGAAAGATTATTCAATCACCAGTTCTCACACTACCAAATTTTATAATCCTTTTGAAGTGGAGACATATGCAAGTGGGTTTTCCATGGGGGAAGTACTAATGCAGGGAGTAAGATCTGTTTACTATCATTATGAATTATTTCATGGGGCGGTTATCAACTATCCTACCTATGACAAGGAGCTATATGCCTTGATACAAGCTGTCAAAAAGTGGAAACACTGTCTGATGGGAAAGGATACCATCGTCTACATAGATCACCAACCACTATAGTATTTGCAGGCCTAGAGTAAGCTACAATAAACCAGGAATTACAAGTGGATGGGGTTTTTACAACAATTTCATTTGTTCATAAAGTATAAGAAGGGTAGCATAAATAAGTTGGCAGAAATTCTTTCATAGCCACCCACATCTAATATTACAATGTTGGGAACTCTAATGCACATGGATAATTTTACCCATGATGCATACAAAAAGGAATACACAGAGGATGGGGACCTCAAGGAGGCATTTCAATAGCTACAAGGACAAATTCATATAGACGAAGGTGATGGAAAGGCTGACTATAATTTCTAGAATGGTTTACTCTACAAGCTTGGAAAGCTCTGTGTTCCTAAAGGTGAACAATTGCAGCTTATCAGAGAGGCTCACACCTCCAAGGCTATAGGAAATTTTGGTGTTGGGAATACAATTTCCAACTTACAAGGATATATTTTGGCCCAGAGTGCAAGAAGATGTATCACAATATATTAGAGGATGTATGATTTGTTGTACTGGAAATCCTAACAACATGAAGCAAGTTCTATACCATCCCTTATATGTACCCACTCGACCTTGGAAAACAATTTCCATGGATTTTGTGGGAGGTTTACCAACAATGAGGAAGGGACATGAATATCTATTTGTGGTAGTTGACAGGTTCAGAAAAATATGCATTCTCATGCCTTTTAAAAAGAACATTACTATACAAGAAGAAACAAATAAGTTATTTGAATTGGTCTGGGTGCACTTTGGGATACCAAGTTGCATCATATCAGAGAGGGATACTAGATTTCTCAATGAATTTTGGACTATGTTGATATAGAAGATGGACACTAAGTTGAAGAGGTATACAACACTCCATCCATATATAGATGGGCAGACGAAATTAGTCAAAAAAACTTTGGTGTATCCTTTGAGGGTTTACAATCAGAAGCATCCTAAGACTTGGGATGAAAATTTTATCTATATATAACACTCTTATAATAGAGCAGTCCAAACTTCTACTAGTAAGTCCCCTTTTGAAACTTGCTTTAGATATTTCCCACCTTCACCCTTAGATGTTGTATATGAACAACAAGGAGGAGTGAGGGAGGACCTCACAGGATATGCACTCAAGGCAGAAACAATTATTGAGAATATTATGAAGATCCATTTGCAAGCATAGGAGACACTGAAGAAGGCATGGGAAAATAACAAAGCTATAAATGATTAGCAAAGAACAGAGAAAACATTTAAAACAAGAGACAGAGTGTTGGTGCCCATGTGTAATACCCTAGGTTCAAGTGACTTTATCTAATAAACCCTTCAGACACCGAACCTTTCGACATCACCTACAGGAAGGTGAAGTCTCACCTGAGGTATCTATGGGGATTGCAGGAACCAATATCTTGCAGCGATGAAGGAATGCAAGACGATCAATTTATTCATCACGACTTGTCTGTCCTAAGTGCAATATTTAGTATATATTTACCCTTGATTCATTCTTACATTTAATTGTAATGCATCTTACCGTATAAATTAGTTATTAATCTATCCCTGCTTACTATGAAACATCATATCATCCATAGAGATAGATATAAACATGCTTAAACAAAGGCTACGTCCAAAATGGATGGCTTCTTTATTATTATTCTTTATGTAATTATGCTCGAGCTTGTGCACTATGATACAATAGATGCATAATGATCAATACCCATCATCCCACCTAGCCATTATGTAGTGCAAGATTTTATCTCAGTCTATCCTCATGCTCAACAACTCGTCAAAGAGACTATTAACAAGACAAAAAACTATGACTCAAACCCTATTATGACCGACCCATTTCGTATTTATACATGAAAACTGGGCTAAAAACCCTATGACACCTCATCATGAGTTAGCTAAAACTCTTGGTTCGAGTTTCTTTTTCCTACTTTTTTGCTCGCATCTATTGTGCAAGTCCGAACTGTTGTTCTTTTGTTTCCTTTCTTTTCTTTCTTTTCTTTATCATCTTGATTTTCTTGATTTTATTGATCTTCTTGATTTTCTTGATATTCTTGTTTTTCTTGATCTTCTTGATCTTCTTGATTTTATTCCACGTGTGATTTTACTGTGCAATCCACTACTTCCTTCTCTTATTTCTTCTGTTGCTATGCATATCCTCCATACTTAGTATTTTCCTCAAAATTGTATCCAAAACTACCTATTAAATAGGCCCCCAACACTCACCTATGGCTCATCCCGAACCACTCAGGCCTATTGTGTTGCACTCCTCCATGACTCCATCAACTTTTGAAGGGTCTCCCTAGCTTTCTGTACTTATTTTGTGACTTCTGCTTCCTTACTCAAAATTTTCTCCATGGTGTATGCAATCAAAGTTGTGAGCTTCTCCTTAGTTTCATGTGCTACTTGCTTCATCATGTCATGCACAATGGCCAAATACCCTATTACCCTAAGTGCTTCATCCTACATGGGTTCCAATTTATGCGCAATACTCTTTTTTCTGCTTTCATATGTTCTACTTCATTGTACATTTGTCTATTTTCTAGAATTGTTGTCTTTCATTCCGCAGGTGGAAAAGTGTTAATGATTTCATTTTCTTGCCGGGTCTTCTAATGTGCACTCCTTATTTTATCCTTCATGTCCTTTAGCTCTGGATTCATCATGATCCAGGTCCAAATCTGTGTGTTTTCGTCACACACACTAATGCAGTAATGTTCTAGACTCCAACTACCATTTGTGTTGTGCTTCCCCTTTGCTCCCTTTCTTCTGGTGGTGTCCCTAGTACTATGTGTGATTCCAAGTATTCAACCTGGTGCAGAAACCTTTAATGAATTCACCAATATTTTCCACCTATATTTCCATTGTGGCCTCTATTATCATTGGCACTTATGGAATTTCTTTATACAGTTTTTGGATGACCTTTTGTATCCACTGCACCATTTTCTTGTATTCGTCCTTCTCTTTTAGTGATTTCTCATCCTTTTCCTCGAACTCACTTTTCTCCTTCAACGCGCTTTCAAATTTATGCTCCATTGCTCTCTTTTCATGTAGAGAAGTTGTGTATTCCTTTTGTAGCTCAATCTTCTCCGCTGCAACTTTTATCAACTTGTTAGAAGCAAACTCTAAGTAGAATTGTAATTCCCTCATGATACCCATTTGCAATCCTTGTAGCACAATTATGGTCATATGTGAGATGACTAAGTCCAGGTGACTTAGTCCTTGTGCTTGTTCCTACATCTTGGTCATGGGGAACCCAGTTGCATCTACTGATATCTTTATCACTTTGCACCCTGCAACCATTTGTGAGAAATAGGAAGTGGTGGCCCCTACTTCCTCAGTTGGGTTGACTGATGGCCCTTCACCTGAGTCTCTCTTTGGTTCTATTCGTACTGTCTCTAAGAGTTTTTATATCATCATTAATTGGTCCTGCACCTTCTGGTTTAGTTCCTCTTGTTTTTATGTTGCTTCTTCAACTATGTCTTCTATGGAATCCCTTACTTGGTAACCGATTATATCCATGTCATTATTTGTGAGGTTGTACACTGATGGTTCTTTATGTGCCTTCACCTTTTTGCATGCAAAATACCTTGTACCCTTGTATTTTATTTTATCTCATGCCTTGGGTACTATCTATTTTGTTTGTTCTGCGAATGGTCTTGTCTCTAGTGCATCCTATGTGCCATTTATTTGACTGTGTTCATGATCATTCCTTGTATAGTTGCATTGTTCTTCCTCTTCGTTACCAAGTTTCTCTATCTCAATTCCATATGTAGGAATATTCCAAAATGATTCCCAATCCTGCATGATCAGTTGAATATCTTCTTCAATAACCTTGTACTTCATTTGGACCCATTCCTCTCTCAGGTCCTTATTTTCCTAGACATATATATGATGTTGGTCTTCTCAAAACTACGTGACTGGTGCATATGCCTCCACTAGTTGTGGTGTGATGCATGGTGTGTCCTTAATGCACTATCGAATCCTTTCAACGCAGAGAAAAAAATCTATGTTGTTGTATATTTKTCAATGTTTATTCATTGTATACCAGAAGTTTTGGTACTTTTTTGTTAAGCATGGCTTCCCTCTTATCCCCAAGAACTACRTTTCCTACGATTCCTCCCATGCTATGAACATAAGAAAAKTTAGTATCCATAGATAAGGGAATTTCATGCCTCTATCTTGTTCTTTTGYRCAGTCAATAAGAAATTGGTTTAACAGGAAGTGTGCCCAACTCATCRTGGTCTSTTCTACACACTTTTCTGCCAMAACTATCACTCTTGCTRGAACTTGYTCCTTCCTACATTTTCGTATCATATTGCATGCTAATATSTGTGTCWCAAGTATGATATTTGGGTCACATATGCTTAGCACATCCAACCCAYGCACCCCTCTAAYAATGCTAAACTTTCATCTCATGGCATTTGAAAAAGTTATTTYGTCCTTTTTGTYKGAAAACAACATGGTGGGATCTTCCCCCTGTGTTGGTAGACCTAGGATCCTTGCAATCAARTCTGTATCTATTGAKATTGGCCTATCCAGCCACATATATCCTCCATGCATGCAAGATAGGAGAAAATTAATGCATGCATTTAMTTTGTTGTTTCGTTCGAAGTGTTGGATGTTGAACATGTTGAGTAGGCCTGCTCACTCCAATCCTCYGACCCATACCTRGGGCACATGTATCCTCTAGTTTGTTGTTGGGTCTACTCTCAACTCTAGATAATAATGGGTCTCAAGTTGAGGGAACTTCATTGTGTTTGTAATGTCATGGTTTGCATATATGAGTTGTTGAACCTTCCCCAACATATCTTCATCAATGATGACTCCCTATGGTATGTCGGGCATGACCAATGTGTGGTTAACATTATTCGACATTACCACTGGTGGGGCATCATCCTTTCTTGGTGGAATGTAGTCATGGGGAAACCTTAGCTCTAATGATGATTCTCCTGGGGTCTCCTCAATCTCTAGTTATGCTTTTGTGTGTTCCTTCTTTGGTACATACATTGGTGCTTTCGATGGTGCCATTTATGTAATCTAGTAATCCTTTATAGTTGCTTTGGCTCTCTGTATCCTTCCTGGCTCTGATCTTGTTCTCCATTTTCTCTTACTTGCATGCAAATCATAGTAACAATAACCAACCAACGTTTGTCAACCCTCAACTTCTTTGCCAGTTGTTTATGTCCTTTTGTACCTTAACTAGCTTGTCCAATCCGCCAAAGGGGTTGATGAATGCTTGATTTAATGCTTCTTTATTACAAGATCCGTTATTAGATTTTATCCTCGTACCATCGGTTTGTCAAGATTGTTGGTGGCTTTTATGATTTATCAACATATGACGTCTTTATGAATTGTCATTACCACTTTCTAGTCATTGTTTCCATCCTTTTAGTAATTTTAATGGTCTTGCTAGTGCTAACCTGCACAACTGTTATGGTTTTCGTGTTCGTTTACTACACAATCTTTTGCTTCTGCATATTATTTCCTTAATTGGAACAGTTTTATCCTTTTACATGACTCATTCTTTTGCACAGTTTCATATGCCTTTGTACTATATAATGTTTTTGATCTTTTTCTTTTTTTACTTTTTATTTGTTTTCTCGTTTCTCTAAATTTTTGTTTGTTTTTTTGTATTGTATTTCCCTACTATAGTACAACTATTATGGTACATCTCTTCTTCTGTAGCTCACATTATTGCGCAAATTGTTGACCCTCTTTATAGAGTTTAAGCCGACCTCCATTCACCATTCCTCTCAAGACTTCTCCATTAAGTGTTTCCAACTGTGCAACAACCAATACTCTTGAAAATACTGTAGGTGCATTCTTAAATCCAAAAGGAACCACTATATACTGGTAAATTCCCCATTTTTTTGCAAATGTTGTCTTATGCCTATATTCTTGCACAATTTTTATTTGATGATAGCCTGAGAATCCATCTATAGAAGAATATACTTCCTTCCCTCCTACATTTTCTAGCACTTCATCTGTAAATGGTTTCATGAGTGGATCATGTAGGCATGCATGATTAAGTTTCCTTAAGTCAATGTATATCCTTATTCACCCTATTTTATTGTCCTAAACCACCATGGGACTTATCCATTCTGATTCCTTGATTTTTTTGATGATTCTTTCCTCTATCATATGTTGAACACACCACCCACACTAAGAGGAGGGGGGGGTGAATTAGTGTGTGGAATTTTCTAACTTTTCTTTTGCAAGTTAGTAGTTAAAACATAATTGAATAGATTAAGAACAATTAAATCACAATCACAATGGACAAGAGATACCAGATGTTTGTATAAGATTTTGTATAATTTATATGTATATATGTGAATATAGTAATATGAATTTTCCTCGCACCAACTATTTTGTATCAACACCAACTGAAGTAAGGAGCACCAACTCTCAAGCAAGACCTAGCTTGCCACAAGACCCAACTTGCTGATAGAACGTAGTCTATCTAACTAGAGTTCATATTGTAGTTCAACCAACTCTAGTTGCAATGATCCAATATTGAATCAACTCTATCTCATGATCAGAGGTATACCATAAACACTCATCACCACACTTCATCTTCTCTCTGAAATTCACTCCTTCTTCTCTTTATCTTTCCTCTGATATATTTGCACCTTCTTCAATTCTTCATCTCTTTGATATTTGCACGAACCTCAGGTCCAGATCCACCTCTTAATTCTCCATAGGCACACCCTCCAGTGAATCAATCATGGTTGTATTTATAGTTTCTTATGCTAAAAAATTGTTTAAGTTATTGAGATGACTTGTGCAACAAGTCATAACTAACTTGTTCATTTACAACAACTTTTGGGACCACCAGAGATCATCATTCTGGATCTTCAACTTCAAACCTGGCATCCCCTTTTACTTTCATAAATCGATCATAGGCATGGATCAATTTCCTTCGTCTTTATGATAACAAAAATCAACACTTTATTCAAACCATGTTCATATGATCATTGGCATAGAACCACATGCTTATCAATTTAAGCGACACATTACATTCTCCCTTTTAAATCTATTTATGATATGATCAATGGCATTATTCAGAATTTAGGCGAGACGAGAACTTGAGTGCTTATCAATTCAACGACCACGATTCAATCTCCCGATGAGATGGACAATTGTCAGGACTTCGGGACTTCTCCCTTCGAGACTTGCAACATGTCAAATCTCTCAGAGCGGATTTCACCGAATAGATCAGATGGTTCACATTTACTTCGCGGAACTAGATCAATGGTCAGATTTGATCCTTGGACCTGTATTATGATCAATGTTTAAGAATTCACCCAAAGTGATCTTCTGATAGGATGACTCGTGTCCACTTCGAGACATTGGCATTCAGGACTTCGGAGGTTTTGAATAAATGTTGCTCCATTTTCCTCCAGAGTGATCACCTACTGAGTAATTCATAAGTGGTGGAGACCGCTTGCTATAGTTTAATACTTCCACTTTCATTATCCTTCCACTGTAGTATATCGATGGTCGAGAATTCTCCCAAAGTGATATTCATATCGAATGTCTCGTGTCCACTTCAGGACTTCGGGACTTTGGGCAAGTGCTAGTGGTAAAAATCCCAAAGTAAAACTCTCGGAGTGACATAACTTACTTACATCACTTAATGACGTGTCATGAGCCGAGTAGCTACCACATGTCACTCAGATTCATGATTTTCACGTACCTGAAATGTTGATTCAACTTGACACTTTTCATTGTCTGATTATGCCATGTGTCCTTGCTGACGTAATCTTGCTGACGTGGATCTCCTCATGTGGCACATATTCTTCTCCTGGATCTAATGGTTAGAATGGTATCTGAAGGGTATCTCAGATCAACGGCGGAGAGTGACTTCAGACCTTCGTCCTTAAGGAGTTTGGGACTTTTGACATTTCTTGGTGGTGAAACTCCTGAAGCAATTCTCCCAAAGTGACATAACTTGCTTACATCACTAGTTAACATGGCATGAGCCAATTAGCTCTTGACACTTGGCATCATCTGATTATGCCACGTGTATTTGATGACGTGGTCTGCTAACATGGTCTACCACATGACTTTTGCTGTCGTGGTCTACTGACATGGTATGTCACATGTCCTTATAGACATGGTCTGCTGACATGGTATTCTGACATGGTATACCACGTGTCCTTGCTGACGTGGTCTGCCAAACGTCCTTGCTGACATGGTCTTCCATACGTCCTTGCTAACGTGGTCTGTTGACATGATCTGCCATATATCTTTCCTGACGTGGTCTTCTCATGTGGTCTGTCACATTTCGTTGCTGACATGGTCTGTTGATGTAGATATCCCAGATATAATGGTCATTGTATGTTCTCCAAATCCAATGGTCCCTATTCATTTCAGATTTTCGGCTCTCTGAGCTTCAAGTCTTTCAAATCTCAAACTGAAAAATCTGAAGTGAGATTTTTCTGGAGCTTAACCTCCTCACATATTTATACCCGAACTAAGTGTTGTTCATCGATCATAATCCTAGATCGATGGCTCAATCTGTTTGAGATGCATCTCTTCTAGCTTATCTTGTCCTTCCACTTGAAATGATCCAACAGTTGAAGGGAATTCGGGTTTGATCCGACACGTGACGGGTATTTAGATAATCAAACTCTTAGCCCTTTCACCTCCCTTAACCTATCCTTCCACTTTAAAATTATCCAATGGTCATGAAGACACTCGAAGCAGATCAACAATCAAGGATGATTACGGAACCAAAACTTGCGAGTGATTTAATTCGTCACCAAAACTCCACAATTTGAAGCTATGCGAAGTTGTTGAGTCAACCACAATCGTTGATCCTCGAAGCTATAAGATCGGATGGTCCTGACTAATTGCGGGATCGAAACTAGCGCGATATTTAATTCTCCTTTTGATCTCCATAATCTATTCCTACCATTGATCTGGCAATTGCACATCCGATGGTCAAAACTCAATCCGACTTAATCTGATTGCTTGTTGGATCAACCATAGTCATCGATATCTGAGTCTATGAGATCTGATGATCTAGACCAATTGCAGGATTAGAACTAGAGAGTATTTTAATTTGCCTTCAGATATATGCAATCTATCCCTGCCATTGATCTGGTGATTACACATCCAACTGTCATGAATTAATTCGACTTAATATGATCGTTTGTTGGATCAACCACAGTCGTCGATATTCGAGTCTATGAGATCTGACGATCTAGGCCAATTGTGAGATTGGAACTAGCGAGTCGTTTAATTCTCCTTTCGATCTCTTCAATTTATCCCTGCCATTGATCTGGCTTGCAAATACGATGGTCACGATCCTCTAATGATCCTCAAGCCCACGGTCATTCATATGATCGAAGTCCGTTATATAAGACGATAAACATCGTTAATTTCTTGATTAGATGGATGCCAAGGCTTCTCACCTTTCCTGTGCATTGGTCAACTTCTCAATATGTTCATCGATCCCGACGACACTTCTGCAATGCGCTCTTCCTTCTTATCTTTGGTCTTCATTCTCTTTTGTATTATGTTTTCCCTTCTGAGATTTGATCTTCATACTATTCACTCCTCCTCCTGAGCTTATGTTTTTTATTCTGAGATTTGATCTCTGCATATTGTTCACTCCTCCTCTTGAGCTTACACTTTCGATCTTTGCAGACTGTTTGACATCTTCTGCTAACTGATATACTGTTGACATTAATGACAATCTCATCTTTGGTAAATCACAGTGATAATTCATTATAACAACAAATCATCACATCGATTGTTGACATCAATGACAATATGTCCAACAATCTCCCCCTCTGTCATTGAGGGCAACCCACTAACTTGATATACAAAACCCCCCCTGTGATGATGCTTTCCTCTTATGAAGTTTTCTCTCCTCCTTTGACATCAATGTCAAAGGTTTGCTCCCCTTATGGTAAATCTCTGTATGTTACTGACCATAATCTAAACTTGGGTAACTCTTCCTACAATCATGTTCTTCCCGCCATAACTGAATGACTCTCCTGTCAATATGCTCTCCTTATGCTTTCGACTACTCTCCCCCTTTGTTTCTGAAAAAGGTAGTTCTTCCTAACAAGGTTTCTTCCCCTGTTAATTTACTAACTTCTTATCTCAGTTGATTGGGATTTTTGTGTTTCAAATGAGTAGTCTTCTTGATACCAATTTTTGTAGTGATCAAGTCTTTTCAAAACTTAATCTAATTACTTTCTTATTTACTAACCAAAATACTTCCCCTGAGTTTTTACTGATTGTTCTCCCCCTTTGTTTCTAAAAGGGTAGTTTTTTTTTTTTTTTTTTTTTCTGACAAGGTCTCTCCTCTTGTTATCTCTATAGGATGTCATGTACATCATTTTGTATATTATAATGTTTCTTCTATGGATGTCGCTGTCCTACTGGAACACTGTGCAATTGTAGCTCATATTTTTCAAACAACCCTTGGATCTGCCCATTGATTCTCATCAATTTCTAACCAGATGTATCCATCTTTATCCAAGATGCTTCTTTACTGTACATTTCTCTAAAGTTGTCTGAGAAAGTTTATACTATGATTGTCACATGACTGACATTATTTTTGCAAAAATCAAATTCACTCCTATTCACTTGTTCAGTCTTTGCTATCCACATCTGTGAGTGTCCTGGTTTCTTAAACTTTGTTCTCTGATCATCTATTACTGCAACTTTATTTTTCTTCCATATTCCTTTTACTCTTTTTGTTGTATTGTATAAGGAGTTTCTCATTGACTATTTTCTTGAGTTCCAACAGTTATGGGCTTTGTGGCCATGTCCACCACAACTGTAGCATCTCATAGTGTAGCAATGTGTAGCAATATGTCCAACATGATTGCAATTCCAACATCTTATACTGTTGTTGAACTTAACAACTTTTTTTCTTCCATGATGCCTACAATCCAAAGATATATGACCATATTCATTACAAGAGAAACAATAACCATTAAAAACACTCTCATACCTTCTTTGATTCATTCATGAAGGTGTCTCTCTTCTAAACTTTCTTTGAGGTGTATGAGTAGCTTCTGGATGTCTTCCTTGATATGATCTTCTAAATTTTGTAGTGTTGCTTTTATTTCTTGAACATGAAGAACCTGAGTCATACCTACTTTCACTTTTTACAAATGAAGGAGCTTTTTCAGACCTATCTTCATCCTTTACAAATGAACGACCTGTGTCAGACCTGTTTTCACCTTTTACAAAGTAAGCACCTGCATCAGGTTTCTTAGGAGTACTGATTTCTTCCTTGTTGTATCCAAGACTGGATTTGTCATTTGGTGATCTTTGACTATCCAAGATATCATCCATGGTCATGGATTTGTTCATGAACTTGATTTGGGTGTTTGACTTCTCAACCTTCTTTCTAAGATTCACAACTTCTGCTTCCAGCTTATGACATGATTCTTCCTTCTTTTTTTTTTCAGTTGGTTCCTCACTAACTCCTCCCTTCTTTTGGATTCTTCAAGTTGGATTTTAATATTGTCATAGTTTTCCCTTAGTTATTTTAGGTCTCCAAGGATTTTTCTTGGTTCATCATCTTCCTTCTTTTCTTATTTTTCTTGTCTGATTTAATTTTCTAGTCTCTCGATCTCCTCTTCCTCTTCTTTTGTTAGATCAGTAACCTCTGTTTTCAATCTTTTAATATCTTCTTGTTTGTTTTATAACTGAATCTTTTTCTCAGATATGATTTCTTCATTGTCTTTGATATTTTATTTTATTTCTAGGATATGCCTTTGATTGCTAAGCTCATCATATTCCTTCTTCTTTTCTTTTACTTGACTAATTTCTTTCTCTAGCTTCTCGATCTCCTCTTCTTTTTCTTCTAACTGATTATCCTGCTCATATATCATCTTTTCATTGTCCTTGAGCATTTCCTTTATTTCGAAGATATGCTTTTGACTCTTTTCAAGAAATTATTTAGTGTAGTCATGAAGATAGCTATAGTCTAAATCATTATGGTCATAACAGTATTCACATAGACTCCAATCAACCTTTTGTTTAGCATTTGATAGTTCTTCTTCTACTTCTTCCATGGGATAAATGCTAACAAAACATTCTTTTATTCTATCTGAGTCTTATTCTTTACTTACAGGGGAGGATTCAATATCAACATTATTGCAATCGAAATATTGTGGAGAGTATTTACCTTTATTGATGACTGAGTCTTCCTCTTCATCCTTAATAGGAATGTATTCTATGTCTTGTCTTTTGATTTGATACATCTCTTCTAACTACAACCATAAGTCCTTGGCAGATGTGCATAGTCCTATGCTTGCCTTGATAGTATCTGATAATCCATTGAGAAGAATCTTCAATTCCACTTCATTGTTCTTCCTTACTCTTCCTTGGACTGTAATATTGGATAGATTCTTTGAGGTATTTAAGTCTCAGGGCTTGCTTACTACTAAATTCCAAAGTTCAGATCCTCTTGACTTCAAATATTGTTTCATATTTTCTTTCCATGAGAAATAATATGTTCCATCAAATAAGGGATCTTCAATTGCGAAGAGAACCATCTGTCCACCCATTTATTCAGGATCTACCTTCTAGTGGTTAAACTGTGCTGAAGGAACCTGCTCTGATGCCAATTGTTGAACACACCGCCCACACTAAAAGCTGGGGGTGAATTAGTGTGTGGACTTTTCTAACTTTTCTTTTGCAAGTTAGCAGTTAAAACATAATTGAACAGATTAAGAACAATTAAATCATAATCATAATGGACAAGAGATACCAGATGTTTGTATAAGATTTTGTATAATGTATATGTATATATGTGAATATATTAACATGAATTTTCCTAGCACCAACTATTTTGTATCAACACCAACTGAAGTAAGGAGCACCATATCCTAGGAGAGCACCAACTCTCAAGCAAGACCCAACTTGCCACAAGACCCAACTTGCTAATAGAACGTAGTCTAACCAACTAGAGTTCATATAGTAGTTCATACAACTCTAGTTGTAGTGATCCATTGTTAAATCAACTCTATCTCATGATCAGAGGTATACCATAAATGCTCATCACCGCACTTCATATTCTCTCTGAAATTCGTACCTTCTTCACTTTATCTTTCCTCTGATATGTTCACGCCTTCTTAACTTCTTCATCTCTCTAATATTCGCTCGGACCTCAAGTCCAGATACACCTCTTACTTCTCCACAAGCACACCCTCCAGTGAATCAATCATGGTTGTATTTATAGTTTCTTATGCTCAAAACTTGTTTAAGTTATTGAACCGAATTGTGCAACAAGTTATAACTAACTTGTTCATTTACAACAACTTTTGGGACCACCA
>JZKD02S1612936.1:123751-136333 GCA_000966675.3 Picea glauca | reverse complement strand
AGTTAATCCATCATACTTGGGTGGGTCACATATCTCCATTCCAATCCAGCGCAATGATCTAGTCATGTGGGCACACATCCATGTTGAGACTTTATGCATCCTCTATTGCCAATTTTCTAGACCTTCCTCTGAGTCTAACACACATGAGATAATGCTTCTCCAACTTATCGCTCCATCTGCAGTGGGGTTAACATAGTCATCCATTCACGTAGTCATATTATACAAGTTGTCAATTACATCCCTTTGTGCTAGCTGTATGTACCTCTTTCCTTCTTTTGGATCCAATGGCGCGATAACCTTCAAGTCCCCTACTTAGAAGATCATTTCCCTCCTTTTCAAATTAATGATTGCCTAGTAGTCAAAGGCCCATTATAATCCCATTAACGATGTATATGGTTGGATATCATCCATGATCTTGACAACTTCAAGAAATACTATATTGTGCACTCCATCTATATTCACAGGTACCCTTGTCAATCGGCCAATAGGCACTATCTTATGTTGATTTGCTAATATTAACTGGACAAGGGACCATAATAACTTGTGCTTCCCCATCATTTCCTACGTTTATTTTGGCAACACATTCACATCAAAATCCAAGTCTAACGTCACATTGTCCACGTCATATTCCAAAATTTTCACACTCAGTTTGATCTCTCCATTGGTTCTTGTCTTGTGTAGTACCTGATTCACTACCCTCTATGTGGTAGGACTTGCCCTTTGTTGTGCGCAAAGATCAATCATGTTGCATAACATATTCCATGCATTTTCATCCTTCATCAACTCTAAATAACTCTTTAAAAAGTCTCCCAAATTAGTTTCTTTCTCCAATGGGCCTTCAGGTATGGCACGATCATAGGATGGAGGCATGTCAATCACAGGTGGTGTTGATGATGTTGATGCTACCCAATTCGGTCCCAATATCTCCTTTCTTGTCTTCTTATAGGTCTCTTTTTCTTGTTGTGTGTTGAACATCAGCAAAGGTCTTGCTACTTTCTTTACCGATTCCTAAGCCTACCTTCTCCCACTACTCACATCAATCCCTATTTTAGCTCCTTTTCACTTAACAACTACTATTTTGGGTCCTTCATCACATACCTCTACTGATATCTTTTGAACATTCTGATTAAGTTTTTGGTTTTGATTCCCTCTTGCCTACCACTTTCCCAGTAATTGAGGACAATATTTTGTCACATGCTCCAATGCTTGACAATACATGCATGTTGTACAGGGGTTATGGAAATCAAGAGATAATTGTCCCGGTTAGTTACAATTGTAACATATTATTGGGCCTCTTCCTCCTCTTCTGAAGTTTTCTCTACCTCGACCTATGCCAAATCCTCCACGGTTTCCTTGATTAAATTCTCTTTGATTATTATATTGACCTCCTTCTATCACAACATTTTCCTCTTGAATTCTGTACATTTCGGAAGTGCGCTCTATCATCAAATCGAATGCACGGAAATACTTATCTTCATGTCATACCAACTTGCAAAATCTGCATAATATATTTCTTGGCGTACTCTAGTATTTCTACAACAATGGACAATCATGTGGATTATGTCCCCATTTCTTACATATCTCACAATATCCTCTTCCTGGTAATGGATTTGGTGCTCCAACTTCCAAATACTACGCAAAGGCTGGGAATTCATATTTATGGTGACCTTCAGTCCTACACCTGGTGCACTAGACCTGTTCTCATTTTTTGTTTTTGTTTTGTAAGCTCTGCTAATTGAATTGTCAAGGAATCCAACTACGTCTGGACCTATGCCATCCCCCCTAGTTTCTCTGTTAGGATATTCTTCCAACTTAATTTCAATATCCAAGGCTTCAAATTGCAATGTAACCTTTTGTTGTATCAATGGGTTGCAGATGTGTGGAAAGAGTTCTGCAATAAACCATTCCCTATGTTGTTGATCAAAGATTTGGAATGTTAACCTATCCATCATGTCCTTGAACCTCAAATCATAGTCCCAAAAAGATTCAATTTTCACTTGTTTGATTTCTTTTAACTCTGTTATGTACTGCGACTCACATTTTAGTTTCTTAAATTCTTTTAGCAATGCTTGTGTAATTTCAGCTAAATTCCTCATTTGGCCTATTAACATAGTACTCTACAAATTCATGTACCATACTAGTGCATGACCTCTAAAGGTTGTTTTCAATACACAATATTCACAGCCTCATATTGGACATTATTCACAACCCAAATTGTTTCACATACAAAGAGATGTTTTTCTAGGTCCCCTGACCCAATTCCCTAAAACTCAGGTAGTCTCAGTGTATTATCCAACCCTACCATGTTGTTGGGTGTCATACCTCCTCTTGGTGATATTGGTTGACTCTGACTCGAGATGCTGCTTCCAAAGCTCTGAATACTACTATTCTGACTTCCTCCATTGACTACAAGGGATTTTGACAAATATTTGAATGTGGTTTCATATCTAGGTGACATACATAGGGTTGTGGATTCGACACATGATTGTTCTATAATAGGACTGCACTGAGGATCCTCTTCCTATCCTTCTATATGTTTTACTTCTACAATGTGGAAATATGCACAAGGTTCTTGATACTCACTGTGCTACTCTCTCTTCTCAGCCTCACTTTTCAATTTCTTATGCCTTCTTCCATTGCGCAATACCCCAAATTATTCTTCTCCTTTTGATATTCCTTCTTCATTTTTCTTTATCCTTAGTCATCTCTATCCTTATTAATTTCTTCCATCCTACCTTCATACTACCACCTGGCCATCCCCCAGTTCCCCTATGTGCATGTAGGCCCCTAGCAATCAGATTCCATCATCATCACACACTTTTCACACAACAACATTTTTGTCTAGGTACCAAGTGATTTCATAAACCTTCCACATGGACCCTGAATAAATCCCTATCTGTGACACTGTATGATTGTGTACACTCTATTTCAAATTCCATAATCTATCCCCCCAATATGTTATCCAACCAAAAATCAATTGCGCGGGATGTCTTATTACTTAAAGACTTCAATTTCCACACCAATTCATGAGTCCAGTTCCTCGACACAATTGTTCAGTATCTTCCATTATTCTCCACTAATCTTTCCAGCCATTCAGTTAAGAGAATCATAAATTTGACAAAAAAAAACTCTTGCAGTTTGGTGTACACATATCTTTGCAGCCATTGTTCATCCTTCAACCAAGGGTTTCTATTCTCTTTTCGGGTGAATTCTCATTCTTTCCCTTCTATAAATTCAGTGATCTCTTTCTTAGTTGGCCTTCAAAACATTTCGTCAACTATAGATTCCAAGTCCCAACAACATAACCATTTGTTGGTGTACACGTGTAAGACCCTAGGTTCAAGTGACTTTAACCAACAAACCCTTCAGACACTGGCCCTTTCGGCATCACCTGCAAGAATTTGAAGTCTCACCTGAGGTATCTATGGGCACTGTAGGAACTAATATTCTGCAATGATGAAGGAATTTGATACGATCAATTTATTCATCATGACTTGCCTATCCTGAGCGTAATATTCAGTGTCTATTTACCCTTAATTTGTTTCTACATTTAATTGTAATGCATATTACCATATACATTAGTTATTGATCCATCCATGCTTACTATGAAACACCATATCATCCACAGAGCTAGATCTAAACATGCTTAAAAAAAGGAGACATGAATAATCACATAACCAGACAATCAACATAGACTTTAACATGATTCACCCAACTCTAGGCTACGTCCACAATGTATGGCTTCTTTATTATTCTTCCTTATGAAATTATCCTTGATCTTGTGCACTGCTCTACAATAGATACATCATGATCAATCCCCATCATCCCACCTAGCCATTCCATAGTGAACTATTTTCTCCGCTCACTCCTAATTATTAGACATAGACTCTTTTCTCTTAGTCTATCCTCATGCTCAACAACTCGTCAAGGATACTATTAACACACAAAAAAAAATTGACAACTCAACCCCTATTCTACCCGACCCACTCCATATTTATACATGAAAACTAGGGCTAAAAACCCTATGAAACTTCATCATGAGTCAATTAAAAATCTTGGTTTGGGTGGCTTTTTCCTACTTTTGCACCTACATGTAGGGTGAAAGTCTGAGCTGTTGTTCTGTTGTTTCCCTACTTTTCTTTATCTTCTTGATTTTATTGATCTTCTTGATTTTCTTGATCTTCTTTATCTTCTTGATCTTCTTGATTTTCTTCCACGTTTTCTTTTACTGTGTGATCCTCTCCTGCCTTATCTTCTTTCTTCTGCTACTGTGCATCTCCTCACTACTTAGTATTTTCCTCAAAATTGTATCCAAAACTACCTGTCCAACATAGAGTATGGTTACAACTGAATAAGGAAAGACTACAGGGTCCTGGTAAGAATATCAAGGCTTAGTGGCATGGTCCTTTTAAGGTATTAGAAAAGGTGGGAGATAATTCCTACAGACTCAGTCTGCCCCCATACATGTTCATTTACTTAGTAGTGAATGTGGAGAATCTCAAACTCTATGAGTCTTCCATGTTGGATTAGGAGGAGGAGCAGGTCCTACCTTCCATAGAGGATTTAGAACCACATTATCAGGCAGAGTTGGCATAACACACAGTTCTGTAGAAGCGGTCTAGAACTACAAGACATGGGCAACGTGACCTTTGGCAAATTAGGTTTAATGGACAACTTCCAGGAAACGAAAAATTGTACTCCAGGGAGAAAATAGAGGAAAACTTTCCTCACTTCATTCAATAAATATTTTAGAGACAAATGAGTAGGTATGATCTGGATTTGATCATTATATTTTTTGACATCTATCTCAATCCTTTCAAAGTGGAAAAAATTGGATGAATAATCTTGCAAGGCCATTTTAGTGGCAAGTCCTAGTTTGGAAAATTAGGGTCTGGAACCTTCTGGGACCATTTTGAGGCATCAAACGACATTTTTGGGGGTTAAAAATTTCCTAGATCAATTTGGAACCCGAGACACTATTCTGCACATCGATACCTTTCCAATAGTGGAAATCGTTTGTCAATCGAAGCTCTTATGAAAAAAATATACCTCCCAGAATTTGACCTATTGTGTTGACCACCATGGTACGAGAGGATGCCACATCAATGCCCATTACTCATGCATATGGGCCTATCCATGTATTTAGTTTCAAGAAGATTCTAGAAGGTTCAAAACCCTATCACAATTGAGGGTTGAGGAAGTCAAATACCTATCCCTAGATGGTTATCGGGCTATGTTAAATACCATACCACTATTAGAAAAATAGGATCACAAAGCAATACAATAAAACAAATACAGAAATAAAACACAGAAGATACACATATATACGTGGTTCACCCTGTGTGGGCTACGTCCACTAGAGAAATTGCTAGGTGCTTCCTTTTTATTATCCAACAAAATGAAGGGATACAACCTTCAACACATATGATGTAACTTCCTCTTATTTCTCTCACAAGATCCTCTCTCAGAATACAATATTCACAATAATACACAGCTGCAATACAATTCCCTCATAAAAGAGGGTTTACTTCTAGGGGAAAAATCCCTAAAATAGTCTCTACCATCAGATCTATGACTTAAAGATGAATGGTCAAGATTGACTATGAAATTACAATATACATTTATAAGGAAAATTTTCCTTCTAGGGCTTCGCCCCCGAACACTTGTCGAGCGCATGCTAGGCCTCAGACTCCGCAGGGGGGGAAATTCCCCCCTACACCCCCCCGTGTGGAGGGATGTACAGTCTTCATGGTGTATAAACATGGCTGAAAACAAAGACCTTTGAATCAGGAAGATAATCCGTCTCCACAACCAACAACCACTAGGAGGAGAAGGGGATCCATTCTTTTCATTGTATCTTGTTCCATAGCTGAGAAAAACATATGAGAGTGGTATTCTGTGAGCATAATAGAGGATAATAGATTCTATAGTAGCCATACAGGTCACATGTCAAAATCAACTCCACAGAGAGTGCCTCTTTCTTTGTACTTGCATCATTTCCTTACTAGAGAAAAGAGAGCAGAGAAACCTCACCTTCTAGTTGTGTTTTCTCTCGTATTGGGTTTCTCAAGTCATATATTGTGTTTATTTGTGGATGTTGTGAATGTTTTTACTTATCTCTATTTTTCTGCATTTTATCTATTTTATTAGTAACTAAATATTCTGGAGATCTAAAGGAAATTAACCTTAATAGTAAGTATTTCAGTATTTTAGTAGATCTGTTGTGATGAACGGTTCCAGTGGAATATCCACAGTAGTTTATAAATCACTTAGTGTCCATATTCTCCCACAATATAGTCCAAAATGTACTGAGAAACATGGTATCCCTTTCTGAGATGATGCTCCTTGGTATTCCAAAGTGGACCCAAACCCATTCAAATAACATGTTTCCTTCTTCTTGTCCTTTGCTGATTTTTAACAAGGTATGAGAATGCACATATTGTTGAACCTATTAACTACCACAAATAAATAGTCATGTCCCTTCTTGGTTGTTGTTAAACCTCCCACAAAATCCATCGAAATGTTTTTAGAATGTCGATTCGGTACATGTAAGGGATGGTATAGACCTTGCTTCCTATTACTAGTCTTGTTGGTACAACAAAGTATCCATCTTCTAATATACCATGCTACATATTCTTGAATTGTGGGCTAGTACACATACCTCTATAAATTGGCAACAGTCTTCCCAACACAAAAATTTCCTGCAACCTTGGAGGTGTGAGCCTCCCTGATAAGTTGTGGTCGTTCACCTTTAGGAACACAAATCTTGTCGAGTTTGTAGAGTAAACCATTCTAGAAATGATAGTTAGCCTTGTCACCACCTTCTTCTACATGAGTTTGGACTTGTAGCGATTGAAAGAATCCTTGAATTCCTCATCTTTTGCATATCCCTCTTTGTATGCATCATGGGTAAAAGGATCCATGTACATTAGAGTTCCCAAAGTTGTAATGTTGGATGTGGGTGGATGTTATAGCAAGATTTGCCTCACCATTGATATCTTGCATAGAGGGCCTTTTTCCATTTCCCTATGCAGACTTGTCATCCTTTTTTGATGAATATAGAGCTAAAAATACATATTTTCCCACATATACATGCCCTATCTACTATACAACATGTGTATACGTAGGTTGCTCCACTACAACCAACGTACATCAGGATTTGTGCCAGAAAATACAAAAATGAAGTCGAGTTTCCATGTCATGATAGGAGATCTCTGATCCTTGGCCTTCCATATACTGGAAACATTCTGACTCGGCCCTTCAGTTTCATTTTGAAGGCTATAAGAGCACAATTATGAGCTATGGAAAAGGAGGAGAAAACATTCAACTTTGAGAGAAAAGTTACTCTAGAGAAATTACTTCATATTAAGTCTGCATCCCTTTGTCCCTCAAGTTTGAACACAGTGTTCAACCCTCAAGCTCTTTCCCTATTGTTGAGAGAACCTCATTGTCTCTTTTCAATGAGCTTGCATTTGGTGGAGGATTGAAGTGGTGGAGGCCCAATTGGTAGGTCACCTTGAACCCAACAGTCGACATTTCATCATTGGTCATTGACTGGGTGGTTTCCCTTGTGTTCGACGGCAAGAAATCTATTCACACTTTGGGATTCATGTAGTTTCTTGGATGCTATTAACCTCATTAGTGGTTTCCTCGCATTTGTCAGCAGTTTTTATCATTTTCTACTATTCAAAGGGTCTTTTTCATGTACCGCTTGCATTTGTCACACACGAAAGACGCACATGGTTGTTTGTTCATGAACATGTTCTTCATTTGATCTCCACCAAATTATGAAGCTCCTGCTTTGCTCCTCGTGCTGACTGATGAGAGATGCCTTAATTCTCTCCTTTCAACGGGTCTCTTTCCATCAACTTTAGCTCATTTATTCTAGATATGGGACCTCGAGTTTTATGAGTACCTTGAGACTAGTAGTCATTAGTGGTAGGTTCTCTCACCATTGACAGATGGGAATACATCAATGTACCCTGATCAATGGATTCCTTATGTGTTCGACATCTAATCCTTTATTCACACTTGTAGGAATGTACTCAGTGCCTTGATACCTACTTTCATTATTGGTAGGTTGTCTCGTGTTTGTTAATGAGATACGTCAATGACCGATAATCAAATGATGTCTCATTGTGTTCGACCTCAACTCCTTTATTCACATGATGTAGACTTGCACCTTTGGGGGATATGTAGAAGACTTGAATACATCACTATGCGGCCACAACTTTCCTGAGTTGTTGCTTCCTTTTCATTGGACTAGCACCTATTTGACTACAATAATCATGGGACATCAGATTATACTCCATTATATACAGATATCTTCATATTGGTTTTGAGACTGGTTCTATTGGGCCTTTTTCATGATTATGACAACTTTTGGCATATAACTGCATTTGTATTTTCCTATTCATGGCCACATACACATATTTGGTATATTTTCCACATGGATCTGGATTGTATTCTATCAGCAGCCATGTATGTAAATTTAAATCATAATGTAATGAGCAACTAGTCTTTCCAGCTGGGTTTACACCACTCCACTTCTAGGTTATTTATAATGTATTTCAACCATCACAGATACTCCTCTAATCTCACACATTAGGGGGAATCTATTATAGCAATATTTGCCTCACCATTGCTATCTTGCATAGAGGGCCTTTTTCCATTTCCCTATGCAGACTTGTCATCCATTTTTGATGAATCCAGAGCTAAAAATACATATTTTTCCACATATACGCACCCTATCTACTATACAACATGTGTATACGTAGGTTTCTCCACTACAACCCACGTACATCGAGATTTGTGCCATAAAATAAAAAAATGAAGTCGGGTTTCCGTGTCATGACAGGAGATCTTTGATCCTTGGCCTTCCATATATTGGAAACATTCCCACTCGGCCCTTCAGTTGCATTTTGAAGTCTATAACGACAAAATTCCAAGCTATGGAAAAGGAGGAGAAAGCATTCAACTTTGAGAGCAAAGTTATTTTGGAGAAATTACTTCATATTGAGTCTACATCCCTTTGTCCCTCAAGTCTGAACACAATGTTCATCCCCTAAGCTCTTTCCCTATTGTTGAGAGAACCTCATCGTCTCTTTTCAATGAGATTGCCTTTGGTGGAGGATTGAAGTGGTGGAGACCCGATTGGAAGGAACCTGGTTTCTTGGTTTCAAACCGTGCCGACACGAAAGTCTATAATGTTATCACTTCTGCTAATCATTTATTAATAGAAATACTCCTTTCCTGTCTAATTGATATCGTGAAAATATATTATTATTATCCATGGGCATGTTTGTAATGTTTTTTAATGAATTATGCTATCTAATGTGCTAACCCATTTATATTATCACTATATACTTGCGTTTCTTGTTCGTTGAGAACTTGTTGTAGGGAGAAAGATTTGGGTCGAAGTGCTCAATGGTGGAACATCATCAAATGTTGGAACGAGGTTGGCTTCTTTTCTTATCTCACTTGCACATTGGTTTATATAGCATATGTTGGAATTGAGTAGATTTCTACAGTCATACTTGTCTGTTGTGGTTTACCCTTTCCATAGAGATTTTTTCCCTCGTAACAGTGGCCTTGAAAGCACATCTTCCAACTTGTTATTTATTCCCTTCTTATACTTGATGACTAGATGAAATTGTTGTAAAAACCCCATCCACTTGTAATGTTTGGTTTATTGTAGCTTACTTTGAGCCTGCAAATGTTGTAGCATCTATTGATCTGTGTGGATTATGGTCTCTTTTCCCATCAGATAGTGCTTCCACTTTTTGACAACTTGAACTAAGGAATACAGTTCATTTTCATTGGTAGGGTAGTTGATAACTTCTCCATGAAATATTTCAGAACAATATCATATAGGCCTTCCTCCTTGCATCAAAACTAATCCCATGGCATACCCACTTGCATCTGTCTCCACTTTAAAAGGATTTTGAAAGTTTGGTAATGTGAGAACTGGTGTGTTGGCATCCCTACCTGATTTTTTCTTTTTCAAGTGACAAATGACAATTCCTATAGCTACCTACACCTCATCCTATAAATATTGTTATTTGAAGGTGACTTTTTTATTATAGAAATGATGTTTTGATTGTCCCTATTTATTTTATCTCGCATTTTCATACTTCATTCATTTCTGAAAGCATGAATGAAGCATTAAAACTTAAAATCATATTGCAATTGTACCTAAGGCTTAGTCTTTAAAAGGGTCAATGGGCTTACATCTCTTTTAATGAATGTTGTTTTGCTTTGAGTTTATCACATATCAATGAAACACTTATTTTGAGTTTCTCTTGGATTGTAATATTATATTTTGGATCCTTTGTATACCAAGAATCGATTGGCATATGGACTATAGGCTTGTTCGTTTAAATTCTTGGTAAATCAACTTTGATTTTAAACTTTTGATTTGCATTTGGATTGTAAAAATGCATCATCTCCTAATCTTTGCGAATCGAGGATACCCATTGCATGTCATGGGAATTAAAACCTCTACGATCATATCCTGTACCTTGTTTTTAGCTGGAAATTTGAAATGACAGGCCTCTCATGACATATCAAGGTCTAGTGTTATGCTCTATATCCAAAACGTTCATCACCAGAACTGCCCGAATTTCGTGTGTGAAAACCCTTATGCTCACATTATGATCGCGCTGGTATGAGTTTTACTCCTTTGTTTTTGGGCTCAGACTTTCCTCTGTTGCTTCTCCATCGTAAGCCCACAACAAGTTCAGGTCTCTCCTATTACCATCTGTTCAAACCCTTATGGTCCATGTCGTCTGATTTAAGCCAAATGGCTCCCAAAATTTGTTGTTGTATGGTGATGCGAGTGAGGATCTTAAGAGCCAGGGTTGGGATATGTTTATTGAGAAATTCTAGGGTTATAAATTGCAAGTAGCCAAAGAATTTTCCCTTACATTTGATGGATGTAGAGACAACGTGGGTGATATGTAGTTGGATATCACCAAAGAATTTCTGAGTCAAGAAACAAGGCTTCCTCTCACTGGTCAAAGGTGGTTTAAAAATTTGAATTTGGACGAAATACCCTGGAGTCTGTTCGTCACCTCTCGAAAAATTCAATGCTGTGACAAAGGTATTCTGGTCTCCTTACTCAAGGTTAGATGGCATGGTTTGTTGGCGATTTTAAGCCAATTTGTCACCTGTGAAGTCTGTTTTGGCTTGGTGTTCCTTTACCACATACGATTGCTCATGCATTTTATTGGATTTCATTTAAACATGTCGTTTTACTTGCTAAGAAGTTTGTATAAAATGTCAAAGAGATATAAAAGGAAGAACTTGGATTCCATCTTATTTCACCATGGTTTGATTAAGTTGTTGTTAGTTCATCATTTGAAAGAACTTGGTGACGATTGGGACGGTTTCATAACTCGTAATAGATTTGTTACAGTAAATCCTATAGAGACCCTTCTAGTGGACAAACCCATGATAGAGAAACCTCTCAGGATTTCAAATGTCAAGCCAATTTTCTTGTATGAAAACCCTCGTGAAAAGGCATTGCTCAATCAGTCATTGTGTGAGAAACAAAATGATAGTTCTAGGGTTATTAAAACTCCTGATCATGAACAAATTGCTTTCCCCAATCCCACTGTAAAAACCAACAACAAACACCCATAAAAAAAACCAATGAAAAATCAAGAAATAGGGTTTCGTAATAAGAGAACTGTCCGACTCATTTCTCAGAATCTGCAAAATAGATCCAAAGCTCATGTGAGCTTGATCAATTCGATCGAGATCCATGATGATTCTGACTCCAAGATCAAGAGGTTTCTGGCACAAGAATATCCAAATTGTTCCAAACCAGATCAACCATTCGATTATTTGAATAATCTCCCACCGTTTTTGAAATACAACAAGGAATTTAGAGGTATCAAAATGAGTCAAAGGCCGACAATGGGTAGCAGTGATGTTTTACCACACAATTACTCACTTCCTCAACTGATTACACCTGCTGCACATTGTGAAGTTTGTTTACATTGGATAGGTCAATACTACACAGACATCCCTATCCTTCAAGCGAGGATCAAAGCTCTCGTGGCTCAAGATGACTCATTGGAAAATGGAAAATGTGAGCTCAAGGCCAATGCACAAAGACAAGTAAAACATTTGAAGAAGATAGGCAATATCATAATAAAAAACACTGATAGTGTCAAAGCTGTGATCAATTATGAGATTTTGTGATTCAAATTTTGTTATCAGTTGGATGGTTAGATTGGTTTTTATCATAGTTATTCTTTTTTCTATTTTTCTAATTAATCTAGATTGATTTAGATTTATGTTACCAATAACTAAATTGGCTACAAAATTGAGAGATTTTGTAGCCAAGTCAATTCTCATATAAAATTTGGAAATTATTAGTTAAATAAATATTTGACTTGCTCATTTCGATTTTCTTTCAGGATAGGATGTATCTTATGCTGATATCATAGGGTGGAGCATGTTGGACTTAGTTAATTAGCCATCTCTTTTGGCTTATTTTGTAAATAAGAGTAAAACTCTCATAATTTTGAAGATATAGTTTGATATTGAGTGGTTTTTAGACCCTCTATATTTGTA
>JZKD02S1612936.1:66411-77016 GCA_000966675.3 Picea glauca | reverse complement strand
TAAAATTCTCTTTAGTTTCTCCTTCTTACATAATCCAATATGGATCATTTTGATTTTCTTGATCAATATGTGTTTTAGAAAATTCATCCACCATTTTAAGAAATTGCTTTATTTGTTCATCATCCTTAAATATTTACCAATAGTGAAGATTATCAGGTATTGAAGGTTTATGTATCATCTCAATATGATACTTCAATTTCAAAAAAACATGTGGTATTAAAGTACTTGCAGCTTTAGCCAACGAATCAACATGTATTATGCAATCTTAGAATAGCATGAATGTTAAAATATATGAAAAACATTTCGATCAAATCCCATGCACAGTTTCGGTAGGATCTCATTCTAGGATGTTAGCTTGATATTCTTGTCTTAACTGTTTAACAATAAGATTAGCATCCCCATACACTATCAAGTGTTGAATTTTGAGTTTTCTAGCAGCTTCTAATCCTAAAATCAAAGCTTCATATTCACATACATTATTTGTATAATCAATATCAAAATGAAATCTATAATAAAATGGAATGTAATACTCATCATTTGGTGCCACAAATAATACTCCAGCTCCTACTCCTTCCCACGAAGAGGTGCCATCGAAATATATTTTACACATTCCTTCTCTAATATTTAGATTTTCCTCAAGAGTTTTAACTTTCTCATTCTCATTATTTGTACAAGTTTCAAAATAATCATCAATAGATAATATACAATTTCCTAAGTCTTGATTGACAACATAGTCTGGATAATTCTTATGCTTTTGTGGATCACTAACTATATAAGCCAGTCTTGTCTCTCTATACAATATTGTAAATTGCCCACCAAAAATAAGAATCATGGCATACATCATATATAATTGTATTGATCCTCCTAGCTTAGCACCCCAAGATCTTGATAAAATCATGCCATAATTTGCAAGTACATTATCTACTATCACATCCATAAGAACTCTTTTGACTGGGATTTGGGCCAAATTTACAGCTAAATCCTTTATCATACCCAAACACTTAACTTTCCTATAATCAAAATAATATAGGTCTTGATAAGGTCGGGTAATTTTCAAGCCCAAATTATCCATTATTACCTTTGGCATCAGATTGTGTGAAGCACCTGATTCTAACATACAATTATGTAGCAAATGATCATGTACAATAAGAGTGATATAAAAGGGAGCCACAAAATCTTTGTCATTTTCAATATGAGGCCCAAACATGATTGTTGGATGCTCATCCTATAGATTGATAACATCATATTAACTCTCTGAATCTGGAAAATTTATGAATTTTGAATTTGTTTTCTTATATAATGAATTCTTAGCGAGTTCTATCAAAGGTACTGGAATATTAACTTTATTCAGTTCATTTTCAAGATTAAAACTGCTAACTAGTTTTTCTTATTCTTTAGTCAACATTTATTCTTCTTTCTTCTCCAATGTTTTAGTCCGTGTTGCCTTTGTTTCAACTTTCTTCATTTGAATTGTTGATGTTTCGGTTAATGGTTTTAAGACTAAACCTTCATTTCCTTTATTTCACAATAAAAACTTTTTTGGTTGACTTGTAGGAACGATTTTATCTCTTGGCCTTAAATAATATTTATTATGTAACTCGACCAATATTGAATCAGTGATAAATTTGTATTATGAGGTAGGCTCATCAAAATTATTAATATTTTCATCATCAAGTAGTTGTCCAAAACCTAAAGATTGTTCATAGTCTTGTTGGGTTAGATGAGGTTCACTATCATCATCAATTAGCAAATTCATTTCCTCATATAATTCATCATATTCTTGTACTTCATCTCCTTGTATTAAATTCTTAGTTTTGAAAGGAGCTTGTTATGATCCTCGTTCTTAAGTGGTATCTATTGAAATTGAGGATTTGTATTGAGGTTTCTCCTGAATTGATTTGGATTCCTAACATAAGGGTCAGGTTTGGATTTCTCCATCTCTATCTTGAATAATTTATTGGATAAGTCGTTAATTAGCTTATCCATCTCCTCTATTTTTTCGTCCTTTGCATTTCTCTCTGAACCTAAAGGTCCTCCTTGTTCCCTAAATTTTCTAGGTTCCTTAATTCCAACTTCATCCTTTGTTTTTAGCTTTCCTGATGGCATCATATTAGATTCTATTTAAATAGCATCATCTTGCATTCCAACTAATGTTGTAGCTCTTCTCTCCCTCAAAAGTAATGCAAAATTAGAGTCAAATGCCCCTGCAAAAGTAACTTTTGCAGTTGACTAGGATGGCTTAACTTTGATTGGGATATTACTATAAAGATTATTAAATCTTTGAATAAATTCAGAAACCGTTTCAAAAAGATTCTTTCTTAAAGCACCAAATTTAGTCAAATAATATAGATGTTCTTTTTTCTCACCTCACTGTATTAAGAAAGTAGTTTCTAATTCATCATAAGTTGTTATGGAATCTGCAGGAAGTCCCCTAAGCTAGGTTTTGACTTGACCATCAAAATTTTGTATAAAAAATCTCATGTAAACATCTTCATACTCAATGCCAAATATATCAACAAATTGATCAAAGAATGCCATATGTTCAGTGGTTGTTAAATCCCCTTCCCCGGTAAATTTAGGTAATCGTTTCATATAGTTATTAGGTAAATCATGCAAATTTGCAGGAAGGGATAAAGGAGTGTATCTAAAATATACTTTGGCAAAGATCCTGGGGGGTGGTGGTGGTGGATTTACTTGTCCACCACCTCCACCTCCACCTCCACCTCCTACACCAGACATTGTAAGTTTTGCATATGCGATACGAGGAGTGTAATGAAGATTATCAAATATTTCAAAATATTTTTGCACCAATTCCTTAATTTCTTCATGAAGATAATAACGAAGGCATACTAGATAATAAAAAGGTGATGGATCTTGTGATGTAGATGAATAATCAAATTTAGAATGAGAACTAATAATTGGTCCATTATATCGACCTGATTGTTGGGTATGTGTTATATTCTTTGCACGACTAGCAGTAGTGTATGCTATGTTGCGCTAGGTGCATGGGGGTTTCGGGGGAAACACCTTCGAGAATTTTTTTTTTCCTTAAGAAACGTGTCACCTTTTTTCCTCATTTTTTGTGTCACCTTGATTTTCGTGTCCTTTGTTGGGCAACTTTTCAGCACATGGTTTTTGTCAATGGTTTTCTTTTTCCTATTAAGGAATTAGGGTTGTTGACTAATCTAGGTCATTGGGTTAGGGTTTTGGATGTAATTGGATCCTATATGTATATTGTAGTGTAAACAATGTATGAAGTGAATGAATATAGAATATGATGGTTTTCCCGGTTTGGGTTTCGAGGGAAAAATCTTTGTGTAATGTGTGTATTTGCCATTGTATATTTCCTGTTCTTTTACTGAAAATATGTTTGCAGTAAATAATTGTACAAGGTTAAAATCTACATTGTGGTCAAGAGTTTGGCTTGGGAATGTGATAATCCTTGTTACAGTGGGAGATTTGAGGTATTTATTCTTCAGGTGAAGAGAAATGGCAAGCAATTCAAAAATGGAGATCGAGAATTTTAATGGGCAAATTTTTGAGTTGTGGAAGCTCAAGATGGAAGATATGTTGGTGGAAAAAGATCATTGGATTGTGGTGGATCCAGGTACTACACCTATAGGAAATTCAACATATGACTAGAAAAATTTGGATCAGAAGGCGAAGAGCACAATCCGACTATGTCTCTGAGATTCAATATTACTAAATTTATTAGAGCAAGATACAACCAAGGATTTATGTATTAAGTTGGGGAAGTTGTATCAGTCTAAGTCCCTGGTAAATAAACTATTCCTAAGAAATAAGTTGTATAACCTGAGGATGAGAGATGGAGACTCGGTGGTAGAGAATTTTGATGCAGGAGCATCGCGACTACCAAAGCCAGCGTGGAGCCAGTGCATGTGTTTTTAAACACATGACATATATGCTTGATAACTCTTTTTGAATTTTCATTAAAGATGAAGCGCCATATCCTTCAATGAAACATTTATGAAGGAGCGCCTGTTGTATTTTCTCAGACCTCGAGCCTTACGCTCTTGTCTGAAATAGATAGGAGGCATTTATTAGATTTAATGCTAGTAGATAGATGTTTAAGTCTAGATTATACAGTTTAGAGTTCGAGAGGGAAATCAGATATAGACACCCTCCTTTGTATATTGTAACATAAGCCTGAGAATTTGCAATCAAGCATTCAAAGAGAAGAGCAAGCAGAGAAATTGTGAAGAACACCCATGTAGAGATTTGAATTAATAGAAGAGAGTCTTTGATTCAAACTCATGTCTGGTGTTGTTTCTTTGTATATGTGGTTTATGTGCTTATGAATGTTTGTTTCTGGTTATGCATTTTCTTTGTGTGTGTTGTGCATGTGATTTCAGGGTTTAACTGAAGTCTGAAAGAGAAGAGAATAAGTTTCAATTGTTTCTCTATCTGAGCTAGGAGATTCCTGCAAAGATTGCAGTTGAATTCATCCGCAGAGAGTGCGTTGATGAAGGTTCGATAGTTTAACACTTGTTCTCATTTGCCCAGAAGTTGATTTGGGTTGTTAAAGTCATGCAAGGTGTGCACAGGCTGAAGAAGGAGTCTCAGTTGTCAATCTGAGTAACAGAGGAGTTAGACAACTGCGGCTGCAGAGAGGGCGTAGAGTCTGAAAGATTCAACACTTGGAAAGCGTTGAAGGCTGAGCGCAAGCCGGGTGCACAAGCTAAAGAGGGATAGTTCCTTCGTGGTATTTTCGAAAGAGAGCCTAAGGGGTTTGGGTCGAGGAAGGTATGAGAAGGAAGTACAAGCTCAGAAGTTGGAGGCAAGTTCCGAGGAGGACAATTAGTTTTCTGAAAAAAATCCTCGAGGAGGAGGAGTCAACGACCAGGATTCGCAGGAAAGATTAGCGAAGTCCCGACAGCCGTTAGATCTGGGAAAGTTGCATATATTTTAATCTTTAGTGTGCAAGGAAGGAGTCAGAGCTCATCAGAACTCGACTCATAGGAGAATCAGAGTCTCCATAGTCACAGAATTCTCATAGGGAGAAATTGCGACTCGCTAATTTCCGAAGGGACCATAGCCGTAGATCCCGGACTGGACATGTGTCAGTAATATGGAGAGTCGGGGATTCGACATTCGGGATTTTCCTATGAAGAAGAATTGCTAAAGTTGAAATCATGATCCTGTGAGACTCGATAGTGTGACAAGGAGAGGGTGATGTGGAGGAGAGCGCCCGTGTGTGCATCAGGGTTTGGCACTTCAGAGATCTTGGTGTCGAGAAAATCATGGAGGAGTCGCGAAACTCCAAACTGCGAGGGGTCCCACAACTATAGCACTTGGATTCGACATGTGTCAACCCATATCGAAGATCGAGATTTGGAAGGGTATGCGACATCACGCAGTAGGAATCACGAATTCCTGAAATGCGAATTCCCGATCATCGTTTGGGCGTGGGCCACAGGTGTTAGAGCTGAGGATAGGTGGCATCGCAATTTGGGGGTCGAAGATTCATGAGATCAGTGACTCACAACCGTGTGAGTACCGATTTCCCGATAGGAGAAGAGGAAGGCGTGAGGTGGGCATTCCATTGGGTTTTGGGGATTTGGGACCCGAGTGCAGGACTCGCAACCTTGCGAGGTCCGATTTCCCGATAGGCAATAGCAGATCGCCAGAAGAGCATTCTGTGGGTGCGGAAAAGTCCCGATAAGGGATTTGAGGAGCATTTTAGCTCTTCGGGCTGAGAGTACAAGAAGGTCCTGGTGGTAGCGAACGTGCCCTAGGTGAGGAGGCAGGTCTGCATCAAGTGGTATCAGAGCGAGAGAATCTCTCTATTTTCTGTAGCAGAGGAGAAGAGAAGAATTTGGCATGCCACCAAGAAGAGAAAGGCAATCGCTTGATCCAGAGGACAGGGATGTGTGAAGAAGAGGTAGGCCGGCAGGGAATACAGAGATGGAGAGGCAGATACGTGATCTTAGAGCGAGATTGGAAGACATGGAAGAAACTCAAAGATGCGGAGTTGGTGCAGGGGATCTTAGTGATTCCGAAGTTGAAGAGGAAGATGGACATGAAGGAGAAGTTGCAGCTGAAGATGCGGCAAATGAGCGGTTGATTAAAGCCATTTCCAGAATGAGTTCAAAGACAAAGATGGACATTCCAGTTTATGAAGGAAGTCTGGATGCAAAAGAGCTATTGGATTGGATTAGAGCTCTTGACACCTACTTCGATTATGAGGATATCAAAGAGGACAAAAAGGTAAGGCATGCTGTCACGAAATTAAAGGGACATGCAGCATTATGGTGGGACGAGCTTCAGGCGGATAGACTTTCCAAAGGCAAGCAAAAGATCAAAAGCTAGGATCGAATGATTGCGAAGATGAAGGAAAAATTCATCCCAAGGGATTATCAAATCACACTATTCAGGAGAATGCAGAACCTGAGACAGAAGTTGATGACGGTTAAGGAATATACTGAGGAATTCTACAAGCTCAATATCAGGGTAGGTCATTGGGAGAGTGATGATGAAAAGGTTGCCAGGTACATGAACGGCTTAAGATACGATATCCAGGATGAGATGAGTATGACAACCATTAGAACCGTGGAGGATGCGTATCAAATGGCATTGAAGGCTGAGGAAAATTTAAGTTGCAAGCCAACATAGCGAAGCCGAGGTAAGAGCCAATCGAGAGGCAAGGCAGTTGCCCAGGATAAATACCAGAAGCCCAAGGAGGAGTGGAAGAAACCTTAGGGTAAAGTTGAAAGAGGTGGAACCCCACAGCGAGGGCCACATGCTGAACAGAGAAGGAAGAAAAATGATCAGCGAGGAGATTACGTTGATGCAAACACTTTCCATCGTACTAGAGGTCGAGGTAGAGGAAGAGGAGGAATCATCACATGCTACACATGTGGGAAGAATGGACACAAAGAAGTTGACTGTCCAGATAGGAAGACAGACAAAGGAGAAGCTCACATCACCGAAGCACAGAGGCGTGATGCTGAAGAAGAAGACGTAGAAGATGGAAGGTCATTGATGATGCGTAAATTTCTCTTAACACCAGAGAAGGAGGTGGAGGACACATCTCATAGAAGCAGACTCTTCAGAACTGCATGCAAGACCAAGGACAGGAAGTGCAAGGTCATTGTAGACAATGGAAGCACCGATAATCTCATTTCAACCGAGATGGTGGAGAAACTAGAGCTGGAGACGACTGATCACCTGATTCCATACAAAGTTTCATGGCTACAGAAGGGACATCAGGTGAGTGTCACTAAACAGTACTTAGTTGACATTAAAATAGGGGGATATAATGACAAGATTTTATGTGATGTCATCCCTATGGATGTTTGCCATTTACTACTGGGAAGACCATGACAATATGATAGAAACGTGATTCATGATGGGAAAATGAATACGTACACTTTGGAGAAGAATGGGAGAACACACATGTTACTTCCGATCAAAGATAAGGAGATAAAGCCGGAAGTGAATAGTAGGGTACTTCTCATAAGTGGGAAGGAGCTTCTTATAGAAGTTAAGAAGAAGGAAGATCCACAATTATTTCTGGTCAGGAAACCAAGGGTTGTCTTGACCAGCACAAGAGTGGATGATTTGTCGGAAGAAATTCAGGAACTACTGGAGGAGTTTGCTGATATAGTGGTGGACGAATTACCTCATTCATTGCTGCCAATAAGAAGCATAAGTCACCACGTAGACCTTGTACCGGGAGCTAGTTTTCCAAATAAGGCAACGTACAGGTTGACGCCTCAGGAGAACAAGGAGGTTAAAAGGCAGGTACAGGAATTGCTGGATAAAGGACTGGTTAGGGAAAGTTTGAGTCCTTGCATTGTTCCAACGGTGCTCAGCCCAAAGAAAGATGGAGGCTGGAGAATGTGTACAGACTCTAGAGCCATTAACAAGATCACCATCAGGTATAGGTTCCCATTGCCAAGAATGGATGACTTGATGGACTGTTTAAGTGGAGCCAATTTTTTTTCAAAGGTGGATTTGAAAAGTGGATATCATCAAATTCACATGAGGGAAGGCGATGAGTGGAAGATAGCCTTCAAGACCAATGAAGGGTTGTATGAATGGCTAGTCATGCCATTTGGTTTGACGAATGCGCCGAGTACATTCATGAGACTGATGAACGAAGTGTTGAAGGAATTCATTGGTAAGTGTGTCATTGTCTATCTGGATGACATCTTAATTTTCAGCAAAACTAAAGAAGAACATCTGAAGCATTTAGTTGCAGTCATGAGGAAGCTACAACAAGAGAAGTTGTTGATCAATGTGAGGAAATATTCATTTATGAAGACATAATTCATTTACTTGGGGTTTGTCATATCGGCAAATGAATTGAAGATGGATCCAAGTAAGGTGGATGTGATTAGGAATTGGCCATCACCAAGAAATGTTTTCGAGGTGAGAAGTTTTCATGGACTAGCGAGTTTCTATAGGAAATCCATCCGAAATTTTAGCGGAATTAGTGCAACAATGATGGACACTATCAAGAAAAGACATAAATCTTTTCATTGGACTGAGGAGGCTGAGAAAAGCTTCAATTTGTTGAAGCGGAAGATTACAGAGCAATTGGTGTTGGTGTTGCCAGATTTTCGAAAGACATTCCAGGTGAAATGTGATGCAAGTGGCTTTACCATAGGAGTGGTCTTGAGTCAGGATGACAGACCAATTGCTTATTTCAGTGAGAAGCTGAATGAGGAAAAGGAAAAATACTCCACATATGACAAAGAATTTTATGCCATCATCCAGGCATTGAAAAAGTGGAGACACTATTTGATTCCAAGGGAATTCATTTTATATAGTGATAATCATGCATTCCAATATGTAACTCAGCAGGAGAAATTAAATCAGAGGCATGTTAAATGGGTAGAATACATGCAGAATTTTACATTTGTTATCAAACATATTTCAGGTACTGCTAACAAAGTGGTTGATGCTTTGAGCAGGAAATGTTTGTTGTTGCAGGAGTTCAAAGTCAAGACTTTAGGCTTTGATGATCTTAGGGAGATGTACGCAGGTGATGCAGATTTTGCAGAGGCGTATGGAGCAGCTGAGAACCCAGTTCTCAGAGACAGAAGTCAATGGATGGATTACATGATCCAAAATGGATTGTTGTTCAGAGGAAATCAGTTGTGCATTCTGAATTGCTCCATGAGGGAGAATCTGCTAAAGGAGAAGCACAGTGGTGGATTAGCAGGGCATTTTGGCCACGACAAAACATTTGAAAAGCTGAGCGAAGCATACTTTTGGCCAAAGATGCGATCAGATGTCAAGAAATTTGTTGACAGATGCAGAGTTTTCCAGCATTCAAAGGGCAGGAAGCAGAATGCGGGATTCTATCAGCCATTACCCATACCAGAAGGGCCATGGGAAGCAATCAGCATGGATTTCGTATTGGGATTACCGAGGACACAAAGAGGGCATGGTTCAATATTTGTGGTGGTTGACAAGTTTTCAAAGATGGCACATTTCATTCCGTGTTAGAAGACTGGTGATGCGACCCACATCGCAAATTTATTTTTCAAAGAGATTGTTAGACTTCATGGACTGCCGAGAAGCATAGTATCGGATAGGGATACCAAATTTGTTGGACATTTCTGGAGGACAAACTGGAAGAAGATGGGGACTAACTTAATGTTTAGTTCTTCTTAACATCCACAGATAGATGGGCAGACAAAAGTGGTCAACATAAGTCTAGGGGACTTACTCAGAAGCCTAGTGATGGAGCACCACAGCAGCTGGGATAGCGTATTGCCACAGGCATAATTCGCATACAATGATTCGGTGAATCGAAGCACAGGGAAAAGTCCATTTGAAATAGTATACAAAAGACAACCGAAAGGTGTTTCAGAGCTAAGATATTCAGAGCAAATAATGACTCAGAGAGCAAGCGCTGAAGAATTTGCTGAGATGATGAGGGAACTTCACAGCAGGGTGAAACAGCGATTGCTGGAGTCGAGCCAGGAATATAAACGCAGAGTGGATCAACATCGGAGACAACTTCAATTTGAGGTTGGTGATCTAGTTCTAGAACATCTGAGGAGAGAAAGGTTCCCAAGGGGAACATACAATAAATTAAAAATTAAGAAAATTGGGCCATGCAGAGTCCTAAAGAAATTGGGAGAAAATGCTTATGAGATTGAACTGCCGGATGAGATCAAAATATCTCCGACATTCAATGTCTCAGACTTATATCCATATAAGGCTGAAGAAATAGGAGCTGGAAATGATGGACATCCAGAGGTCTAGTGGTAGAAGCAGATGCCAATTGCAGAAAAGCCACAGATGGAGTGTATACTTGACAAGAGGGTGACCAAGAAGACCAGACGGAAGCAGTATTTTGAGTATCTGGTCAAATGGAAAAATCATCCAGTGGAAGATGCCTGCTGGGCAATAGAAGCAGTGATTCAAAGGCATGGACAGACCATGCAGGAGCTCATGGACAGGAGCCCATGAAATCTTTCAAGCAGGGGAGTATGATGCAGGAGCATCGCGACTACCAAAGCCAACGTGGAGCCAGCGCATGTGTTTTTAAACACATGACATATATGCTTGATAACTCTTTTTGAATTTTCATTAAAGATGAAGCGCCATATCCTTCAATGAAACATT
>JZKD02S1612936.1:19522-32357 GCA_000966675.3 Picea glauca | reverse complement strand
CTCTCATATGTTGTTATGCCATTCAACTCTTCACTTGTTGTATCTTCTCTTCCTGCATGTGGTTCTCCATTTCTATATTATTTTCCTTCATGCAATTTCCCATTCCTAGATTAGTTTCATTTACACAACTAGATTAATTCAATTCCAAGTCGTGTGTTAGATTAATGGTTCTATTTCATTTGTAGCTTAAACATTAGATTAGATTAGTCCCTCTTCAATATTTCATATAGTTTGTGTGTGCTTCGACAGTTTATGAACCCCGGGTTGACAAATTAGATAAGCTGGGTAAATACTACAATGAAATTAATACAACATTAGTTCAGCCCAATATAACGACTGTCGTTCCCTTGTCATGATTGTTGTTCCTTTTGTTGTTCATTTGAATGGAAAAAAAGTTGTTCCTTTTGCTGTTCATTTGAATGGAACGATTTTTGTTCCTTTTGTTGTTCCTTTGAATAGAACAACTATCGTTCCCTTTATGATTGTTGTTCCTTTACAGGTGTTGCATCTCTGGAGGCTGGGTATTGAAAATGAAAGGTAAGAACCTATGTAGGCGACAAGTAAAACTCTTGTGCCAGTGCCTACCTTTGGTTGATGCATAGAGGTTGTTTTTAGGACATCTTTAGAGCCCAACACCAGCCAACACAGTGGCAGGACAGGATTCAGATACCAAGCTCACCTCGAAAGAAACCAGCTGCAAAGATTGTGATACCTTGAATACCAGAGGGGATATAGGTGGACTCGCAGCTATTGGGTCATGTCGGGAAGCTCAAGTTTTCTGACCATGATGTAGTAGATGACAACAAATATCCAGAGATTTCACTATAAGTCTTTATGGAGACTATAGCCATGAACCTTCTCGGAGGAACTATCACTAAGCCACATAAGTGGGCAGCTGGACTTGACAAAACCAGAATCTTAGGATTGCTGAAGATACCACACTTTGCCAGAGGCCAATATGCGATAGCATGCATCAAGAAACTGTTAGCAGTTATGCATGGAGGGGATGTATGGCTAGACAAACCCGTCGCCATAACTATTGAACTTATTGTGCAAATAACAGGACTACCCATCAAGGGTATGGATCCTGCATTAATTTTGGACGACAAGTCCAAGAAAAAAGCATTGGAAGAAGAGATGAAGAAGACATATGGCACCGACAAAGGAACAAGAGGCATTATAATCAAGAGAATTAATGATGCCGCTACACAACTAGGTGCAAAGATCTTAGCCTGCAAATTGCTAAGAAAATGCTGCAAATACGAAGTACCGACATGAGTCATCGTTGTTTCAGCTCAGTGCGCAGAAAGCACCTTCATGAGCTGGGCGCCATACCTGTCAAACTTTTTCCAAGTAGACTGTAAAGATGCGCAGGACACAGGTACATAATTTCATTACTCATGGCTGATTACTCTCATATCTTTCATGGGATTGAAAGAACCGAACCACGTCACCTTCTGTACCACACCACAGCCAGGAGGAGCCAGATATCGTGTCCTGAAATCCACGCCACTGGCGAAGCATAAGAAGGAGAATGGAATTATATTCGAAGCTTACCTATGGGAGATACAAGAGGCCATCATCCAAGCATGGAGAATAACACCAGAGGCTATTTCACGATACAAGAGCATCACTAATTTATGGGCTAGGTGACAAGCCATGTGGATACAACCAAGGCAGGACCCGCATAAATAGTGGCTACAGATGTGCTACTATGTCACCGAGGGTGATATCTCCATGATCATCAATGAATGGCTTGATGAATGGAGGATTCCAACTATACACAGGGAAGTACCAGCACAAACAGGAGAAGGATGGGCCCCACGGGTGGACGCACAACCTCCAAAAATCCCAATATCCAAGAAACCAAGAATGGGCCAAAGCAAGTCGACTCTAGCAAAGAGCGGCTCAGAGCAGCTAGAGACCAAAAAGGGGAGAACAGAAACCACTCAATCGACTAACGAAAAAAATAAACCATCTGAGGGAGCACAGGAAACCGCGTCGAAACCCATCACAAAGGAACCAAGGAGAACTAAGAGACCAGCGGTACAGGAAACAGGTGCACACAAGAAATCAAAGGCACAATGACCACCACAAACAGAATACACAATCACAGAGGACGATGGCGAGATGATTGCCAGAATGATCCAGGATTGCCTCATAGAGGACTTTAATCATGCAACACACCACAGGGATAAACTGTAGAAGTAACTAGCAGAAATGGGACAACTCCTAAAGAAATTCAGAGAAGCCCAGATTATGAGTAGCAGTAGAGGCATAGAGCCATCGAGTGCACTGACCACAAAAAGGATGGAGGTAGGAGAATGTGACTCAGTTCTTCCGAAGCCACATTCCACGATCTACATAAATCCTAGCATGCTACGAATGGATGAGATTGTGGGACACACACCATTGAAGGATTTGGATCAGATCCAACTGGTCTTAACATGGATGCCAACAAAGGCCTTATACCAATTGCAGGTTAGCGTCGACCATGAGATACAGTCTCGAGAACATAAAAACTTGGTCGAGCTACAACAAGCAACAAAGAAGAAGGAACCACTAGAAACAGTCTGCGGGCAGGCCAAAACTAAAACTCAGGAGGAGAAGGAACACAAAAATGAGCTGGAATGCAGAGTGGAAGAAATTTTTGGGAAACTTCCAACTACTGTGCAAGGAAATGAACTCCCAGCTGCATAAAAGATCGATCAGATTGCATAGTCAATTGATTAGTGTAAGAAGGAGATCGAGACTCTCTGTGGATAGATTAGACCGAAAACTCCACCAGTAGTAAAGGAGAAAAGGAATCAGGAAGCAACAATGCAACTTCAGGAACTAGAAAAACAGGTCAGCACAACAACCGACTTGCTGGATAAAGTAGCGCAACTCTGGACAAAGCTGGAAGAGGATCCACAGGTCCAACAATGGGACAAGGAGGAGGAAAGGATCAATGCAACGATCTAAGAATTCAAGAAGAAACAGAAGAACATCCCAATTCCATAATGGGTCAAGGGGACACAAGAGCTAAAGAGGCTACAGGTAGAACTTCTCACTGTGCAAACACAGAATCAGGAGCGTCAGGCTCAAATAGAACCGTTGCAGGAATGGATAGTAGTAGTACTTGAGCAGGTAGAAGAAGCCAGAAAACAGTCAGCATGGAATCATCTAGAATGTGTAGGACTGATGAGCGAAGAAGTGGCAATGCAAACAGTCGATATCATCAAGGAGAAAACCACACAGGCACTGACAAAAGCAGCAGAATTGTAGGAAAAGTTCTAGATGATCACCAGGGAGATCGAGGAAGCATAGCGCAATTAGGTGACTTGAGAAGAGTCACATGTCAGTGTTGGGGGCTTGTTGGCACCAGGCCGAAGTGGAAATAAGGAAGATCATGGGAAATAAAGCGTGCAGGAAACTGAAGTGACAACAGGCAAATGATCAGCATGTGTGAATGCAAGAAAACATGCATAAAGGAAAATGACAGCAGGAGGAAGAACAACACGCGCATGGGAGAAAAACCTAGCGTAATAAGGGTTAGTATTTTGGTAATATTCTGTAAGTGGCTAAAAATCATGAAATGTATAAAGATATATATGAAAGTATCATATAGGGTTGATCTTATGTTAGTTTTTATGGGGATTACGATTGTTAGTGAGTGATTTTCTGAGTATTGTTGTTACTTTAGAGCATAGGCAATACGTGAAGGGTTGTGAGTTGTATGAACTAAGTTCTGTAAGATGTTGAGAAAGGAAGATATGAGGGAAGGTAGATATAAGTATTAGACCACAGGATGTAGAGCCTGGTGCGATCTAGTTCACCTCACATAGATCTTACCCATTTTTGCGGAGAATTGTAAGCGCGCGATGCAAAGAAATCAAGAACTACCATAATAAAAGAGACAAGAGCCAAATATTTGTGGACGTAGCCCAGGGAAGGGTGAACCATGGTAATATCTATGTAATATGATGAATGCATGCATGTTTCTCCTTTTTGTTAGCAATTAATGGTTGAATTTGATGAATGAGTTAATACATTGTCGTGAATCTGTTATACCCTGCTAGAATTATACTGTGTTATATATATGCGACTTCAAGGGACAAGTAGATTGCAATACCAATTCGCAGAACATGGCCTTGAACCAGAAACCCTTTATCCCCTACTCTGTCCTAGACTATAAACACCCGAGTCTTATAGTCCCCCATTTAGAGCTATCTCGGGTGAGACTACGTAGTACCTTTTGGGTGTTGTGTTGCCTTCTAGTTCACCAGGAGGGCCGATAGTTTTGGAAGCTTTGCTGGAATCCTAAATGACATGAACCCTGGAATCCTGAATGACATGAACCCTGGTTCAATAACTCAGATAACCCAAGAAGGGAGTTGATAAAACCAAAAATGAGGAAAGTTCTCTTGAAGGCAGAGAAAGAGGTGGAGAATCTAGTCCAGAGGAACAATTTGTTCAGAACTGCTTGCAAGACCAAGGATAGGTTATGCAAGGTAATAGTTGATAGTGGAAGCATGGATAATTTAGTATCCACAAAGATGGTGGAAAATATAGAATTGGAGATAGTTTCACATCCAAGCCCATATAAGGTTTCGTGGTTGCAAAAAGGACATCAGGTAACAGTTACTAAACAATGTTTAGTTGAATTTAAGATAAGGGGTTATAGAGATGAGATCTTATTTGATGTCATTCCTGTTAGTGAGAATTCTTATCCTGGGCTGGAGAGGACCCAGGTATGCAGGTTGTATAGGAAGCACCCCAAGTGCAGCATGGGAGAATCCCTTTTTCAGTAACGAGTCAAGCGAGTAGGCGAAGTTTTGTTGTCGACGGCCGAGATCCACCTACATATTTAATCGACGGACATCGGGTTTTCGGGGCTACCGAGTTGCCTGAGATTCAACAAAAGGGACAGCTCCCATATTTCAGGACAAATATAGGTCGTCCAATCCAATTGGGACAGTTGGCTACCAGTCGGCGTATTGGGGATCGGGGTTTCGAGAGTCAAGGAGATGTTCGTTCATTGCAGCTGAAGTCGTCAATCGGTGAAACGTAGAAAGAAACTTTGGCGCCGAGCCCACGGTATTAGCCTCAGGTCATATCAAGTGAGCCTATAAAGGGGGACAACCCCTTTTATAATAGCGCATGCTATCTAGGCCGTCCATCTGAAGGACGCAGGACACGCATCTGCTCCATGTCGACATTCGGGAATTCGAGCGGTAAACGATCCTATCCATTTCACATTTTGAAACCCTGAACCCCAAAATGCCGATAGTGCCCAGAATCGGGCCAGTGGTTTTAGCACCTGGTCGTAAAGGAACAAGCCTAGAGAAGGGGCACTAATGTTTATCATTTTCCCACTTGGGTCCCAAAGCACCAAAAGCAATCTCAACGGTTTGTCTTGTGGGGAACACGTGGTGACTGTTAGACCCTCTCGGCATTTCTCCCATCACGATTTTGAAAGAGAAAGGTCCTATTCCTTTCTCATCCATGAACCCCGAAGTGCCGACAACACTCTGGTAGATAGGTGAAGGGTCACAGCCCATGCTCACTCTAGGGAGTAGAAGGGACTGTACAGGGAAGCCAAAGGCACCAAATTAAGATTCAAGAGAGGGGGCACTACATTCTCCAGACGCTGATTCGACATGATTTAAATCTCGGTAGCTGCCAGGAATGAATGCAGAAAAGAGAGGGTGGTTGAGGCCTTGCCTCAATCATTAATTGCGAAGTATGGATGTCTCGGCTGAGAGCCTACCCGAGATGTTCCTCTATATTGGTTCTTTTCATGGAAGCCAAGCTGAGTCCTCGACTCGCCAGGAAAGCATGCACACGCTAGCTCGGCACTTAATGGATCACCTACTCCCCTTCTTGGAGCCACGCGTAGTTAAGATGGCATCTGTCATAGGCACATGATTGTCTAGTCTGCATGCGCAGACTGTCAAAAGACATGCAAATGCAATGTTTTTAATGCAGCGTCTTGTTTTTGTTGTTGTTGTTGTTTTGAGTATATGTAGGTGTTTTCTCCATTTTTGTAAGGATCAATGGTTGAGCAAGGCTCCCGATTGGAAATTTTTAGTGAAGCGCTGGTTGCTCTGGTTAATGTATAAGGCATTTGAGATTTCTTACTTTATGGATGTTAGCCTCTTTTCCCATCTCTTTGTTTACTGTGTTAGAATAGCTCGAAATTGGAGGATCCAATCGAGTTTCACTGTTGTAGAATAATGTAGGTTGGATCACTACAACAGTAGCAACGTTTCTAATTAGTTCTGGTTATTTCTCAGCGTTGTAATGGCTTGGAATTGGAGGATCCAGTCGAGTCACCTTTCAGCTCCTTGAAACTCTGAACCAAGCAGATCTTGGCTTCAAGTTTTTTCTTCCTCAAGCTTCCGAAGGCCTGTCGCCCTAGGCAGTCTTGCTCACCCTTGTCTTTAAGTATTCCATCTATCCACCTTATACTCAGCTTACTGACAGAAGTGGGATCAAGACCTCCCTTGTTTTCTACACACCAAGCCCGGTTTCTTGAATTGAAGTTATATCTTCTTGAGTCTCTATCCATTTGATCACCCCATTAAATAAATCGTGACATAAAACTGATGGGCGTTGGGCTCTGCTCTTGCAAGCAATCCAGGAGTGACTTATGACGCTAACATTTCTGGCGTCGTTGCCGGGGATGAAGTTAAAAATTTTCCCTGGGCAGAACGACATTGAGCCTCTTATTTTGAAGGTGCATCAGACATCAGAGCCCTTCAAGATTGCTAATGTGCACCTGGAGACTCCACAGTTTCCAAATCCCTGTTTCAGCTGTGGCTACTGTTAGCACACCTGAAAGCTGATCCAGAGGAGCTTTCTCGAGAAGGTTTCAGCAGCTACCTTCTTAGCCTGAGAAGTTTCCTGGGGTAACGATGACGTTGAGATATGGCCTTTGATGGTGAACAAGGACCAGGCACATTCAAAGCTATAAATATTTCACCTGGCGACTCCATGATTCAAGGATCGATTGGCTACTCCACTGGTTCGATATGGAGAAAATCCTTGCTCGCAGGTTTTCTCCTTTTAATTTTTCTGCTATTCATGGTTTTCCTAATGTTGTCCCCTCTCCGAATGAACGGGGTGATTATTTGCCCATATTTGGAAAATGTGAAGAGGAAAACTCTACTCAGCACCTCAGTGAGTTTCATGAACTCATGCGTCAGTGGGAGATACATCGTGAGGATGTATTACTGAAGATGTTCATGTTCTCGTTAGCAGGGGATGCATGTAAATGGTATCATTCTTTCCCCCCTACTAGCATTTCTTCACTCAATGGATTCGATGCAGCTTTCACTACCTATTGTCAGAAGCTGTATCCCCCTGAGTTAATTTGTCATAATTGTTGTGAGGGATACCACAACTCTATACAAGAGAAAGTTGTTTCTAATGTAGGCTGTGGGGATGATCCTGATGACCTAGATCAGAACTCAGTCCTTTCTCCTCCCCATTCATCTGCACCAGAGGCAGGTTATGAAAGTGATGAAGTTCCCAGGGAGGAGGATGGCGCCCTAAGTAAGCTAGTGGAGTAGGTGAAATGTCTCTCTGCCCAACTGGACAGGTTAAAAGTGGGATGATGCGCAGAGGATTCTCCATCCTGGGAAGAAGAGGATGCTCTGAGTGAGCTTATGGAGCAGGCGACATCCCCCACCGCCCAACATGCAAAATCATAATCTGAAGACAACGAAGAGGATTTCCAGTCTTCGAGGAAGATGATCTAAGAAACTCTTTTGAAGAGATTATTGAAGATCTCTTAGATGTGTTAGCATCTACCCCCGACAAGCCTGTTGTCTCAGATTTAAACGAATAATCCATCGTGGAAGAGGTTTTTCCTTTATTCCTTCATGATATTTCCCATGATGTATTTACATTTGGGATTGAAAAGAGGGATAGAGAGGCCGTTCCCTTTTTACAAGATGGGGGAGTGCACGAAAAAGAGGAGGAGGAACCAGAGAAACAGCTGAGCACGCATTTCATGTTCTATCTGGAGCCAATCAATGAACAGCCACCGCCTGAGATCAGTGAGCCTATGTCAGTTGACCTCCTACCTATGCTTATCAGAGATATTCAGCCACAGGTGGACAACTGTGTAGCACAGGCGACTGTTTGTCGCCAGTTTTCCAAAATTCGCCACTCATTCTATGACCCTGTCGGCGAATACATGGAGTGGCATGTCCTTTGTGCCTTGGAGCTGCCCTATTTCATATCAACTTCAGTCGGTAAGGAAAATTTGAAGAGTGTAACCATTCTACTGTCATGGATACGCCAACAGTTTGTGATCATCGATAGAAGGAAGGAACTTTCGTTCAGGAAGTTGCTTGAATGGCTATGGTGGAAGTTTGCGTTCACCTAGCCCCATGTAAAGGTTTTATTAGTTTAGGACTGTCCATAAATAAGCTCCTGTGAGCATGAACGTCTATTTTGTTTTGTTTTTATTTTCGGGCTGTATTTTTAGTAGCGGAATGTTTTGAGCCTGACTCCATAGCCCAACAACAAGGCACTAAAGCTGCGAAATGATTTCTTACAGCATCATAGGGACGACTCTATCCCCCATGGAGCCTAATGTTAGTGGCAATTCTTGTCCTGGGCTCAAGAGCACCCAGGTCTGCAGGTTGCATAGGAAGTGCCCCAAGCACAACACGAAAGAATCCCTTTTTCAGTAATGAGTCAAGCGAGCGGGCAAAGTTTTGTTGTCGGCGGCCAAGATCCACCTACATATTTAATCAACGGACATCGGGTTTTCGGGGCTACCGAGTTGCCCACGATTCAACACAAGGGATAGCTCCCATATTTCAGGAAAAATCTGGGTCGTCCGATCCAATTGGGACAGTTGGCTGCTAGTCGGCATATCAAGGATCGGGGTTTCGGGAGTCAAGGAGATGTCCATTCATTGCAGCTGAAGTCGTCGATCAGCGAAACACCGAAAGAACCTTTGGCGCCGAGCCCACGGTCTTATCCCCAGGTCATATCAAGTGAGCCTGTAAAGGGGGACAACCCCTTTTATAATAGCGCATGCTATCTAGGCCGTCCATCTGAAGGATGCACGGCACGCATCTGCGCCATGTCAGCATTTGAGAGTTCGAGTGGTAAGAGATCCTCGCCATTTCACATTTCGAAACCCAGAACCCCGAAATGCCGATAGCACCCAGAACTGGGCCCGTGTTTTTGGCGCCTGGTCATAAAGGAACAAGCCTGGAGGAGGGGCACTAATGTTTAGCATTTGACCAATTAGGTCCCAAAGCACCAAAATCAATCTCAGCCGTTCGTCTTGTGGGGAACGCATGGCGACCATTAGACCCTCCCGGCATTTCACCCATCATGATTTTGAAAGAGAAAGGTCCTATTCCTTTCTCATCCGTGAACCCCGAAGCGTCGACAACACTCTGGTAGATAGGTGAAGGTTCACAGCCCGTGGTCACTCTAGGGAGTAGAAGGGGCTGTACAGGGAAGCCAAAGGCGTCGAATTAAGGTTCAATAGAGGGGGCACTACATTCTCCAGACACCGATTCAACGTGATTTAAATCTCGATAGCTTCCAGGAATGAATGCAGAAAAGAGAGGGTGGTTGAGGCCTCGCCTCAATCATTAATTGCAAAGTATGGATGTCTCGGCTGAGAGCCTACGCAAGATGGTCCTCTGTACTGGTTCTTTTCATGGAAGCCACGCCGAGTCCTCAACTCACCAGGAAAGCCTACACATGCTAGCTCGACACTTAATGGCTTAGCTACTCCCCTTGCTGGAGCCACGCGCAGTTAATATGGCGTATGTCATAGGCGCACGATCATCCAGTCTGCATGTGCATACTGTCAGAAGACATGCAGACACAATGTTTTTAATGCAACGTCTTGTTTTTGCTATTGTTGTTGTTTTGAGTATATGTAGGCATTTTCGCCATTTTTGTAAGGATCAATTGTTGAGCAAGGCTCCCGATTGTAAAGTTTTAGTGAAGCACTGGTCGCTCTGGTTAATGTATAAGGCATTTGAGATTTCTTACTTAATGGATGTCAGCCTCTTTTCCCATCTCTTTGTTTACTGTGTTAGAACAACTCAGAATTGGAGGATCCAGTCAATTTGTGCTGTTGTAGGATGATGTAGGTTGGATCACTGCAACAGTAGCAGTGTTTCTAATCTGTTCTAGTGTTTTCTCAGCGCTGAAATGGCTTGGAATTGGAGGATCCAATTGAGTCACCTTTCAGCTCCTTGAAACTCTGAACCAAGCGAATCTTGGCTTCAGAGTTTTTCTTCCTCAAGCTTCTGAAGGCCTATCGCCCTAGGTAGTCTTGCTCACCCTTCTCTTTAAGTAGTCCATCTATCCACCTTATACTCAGCTTACTGACGGAAGTGGGATCAAGACCTCCCTTGTTTTCTACACACCAGGCCCGGTTTCCTGAATTGAAGCTATATCTTCTTGAGTCTCTATCCATTCGATCACCCCATTAAATAAATCCTGACATAAAACTGATGGGCGTTGGGCTTTGCTCTTGCAAGCAATCCAGGAGTGACTTCTGATGCTAACAATTCCCATGGATGTATTTCATGTTTTGTTGGGGAGACCATGGAAATATGACAGAAATGTTGTTCATGATAGAAGAAAGAACACATACACCTTGGAAAAGAATGGTAGGATGCATATGTTGCTGCCAATTGAAGACAAGAAGGTGAAATCATAAACAAGCAATACTATACTTCTCATGAGTGGGAAGGAACTTCTATATGAAGTCAAGAAAGATGATGTGGTAAGAAAACCTAGAGTCATCTTGACCATTACTTCGATAGATGATCTACCAAAGGAAATTCAGGAATTGTTGGAGAATTTTCCTGATATAGTGGTGGATGATTTACATTGTTTGTTTCTTCCCATCAAAAGTATAAGCCATCACATTGAACTTATACCATGAGTGAGTTTACCAAAAAAAGAAGCCTACAGATTGATGCTGCAGAAGAATGAAGAGGTCAAGAAGAATGTCCAGGATGTGATGGAAAAAGGGTTGATTAGAGAAAGCTTGAGTGCATGCATTGTGCCAACATTGTTAAGTCCAAAGAAGGATGGTGGATGGAGAATGTGTACGAACTCTAGGAATATAAATAAAATTACCATCATGTGTAGATTTCCTTTACCCAGGATGGATGACTTGATGGATTGCTTAAGTAGGGAAATTTTTTTTTCAAAAATTCATTTGAAAAGTGGATATCATCAGATTAGATGAGGGAAGGTACCAAAGAGGCCATGGGATGCAGTAAGCATGGATTTTGTGTTAGGACTACCGAGGAAACAGAGAGGTTGTGATTCCATATTCGTGGTAGTCGAAAAATTCTCAAAAATGGCACATTTTATTCCATGTCAGAAAACTAGTGATGCAACACACATTGCAAATATGTTTTTCAAAGAAGTTGTTCAACTTCATGGTTTACCCAGGAGTATTGTTTGAGACAAAGATACAAAATTTATTGTTCATTTATGGAGGACACTATGGAAAAAGTTGGGGATGAATTTATCTTTTATCTCAACATATCACCCTCAGATGGATGGCTATACTGAAGTAGTGAATCGAAGTTTAGGAGACTTGTTGAGGAGTTTAGTAGTTGAACATCATAGTATGTGGGATCGGATTCTGCCACAAGAGGAATTTGCATATAATGACTCACCTAATAGAAGTACAAGACAACACCCATTCCAGATAATGTATGGAATGCAACCAAGTGGAGTATCTGAGTTGAGAGACTTAGATAAGAGCGAGTTTAGGAGTGTTGGAGTGGAAGATTTTGTAGCAGGGATGCAAGAGCTCCACAGTAAGATTAAAGAGTGGTTATAGAATTCCAATCAGGAATACAAGAGTAGAGAAGATCAACACATAAGTGAGCTCCAGTTCGATGTGGGATATTTGGTCTTAGTGCATATAAGAAATGAAATATTCCCAAGGGGAACATATAATAAGATGAAAATGAAAAAGATAGGGCCATGTAAAATTTTGAGAAACTTTGAGGCAAATGATTATGAAATAGAATTTCCAGATGGTGTGGGAATATCAACCATATTCAATGTAGAATATCTGTATCCTTACAGACCATATGAAGCAGGAGGAGAAGAGAATCAAAAGGAAGTTTAGTGGGTCAAACAGATGTCTGTAGCTGAGAAGACGTAGATGGAAAAGATCATTGATAAGAGAGTTAGTAAGAGGACCTAGAGAAAGACATATTTTGAATACTTGATAAAGTGGAAGGGACACTTGATTGAGGATTCTAGTTGGGAAAGTGAAGCAAAGATATAGAAACATGGACATATGGTGCAGGAGCTCATGAACACGAGTTCATGAATTTTTCAGCAAGAGGAGTATGAAGTAGGAGCATCGCAAGCAATAGCAAAATGGAGGACAATTGGAGATGCACCAACACACATTTTGAAGACATTTTTGAATTTAAAAGATGAGACGTTAATGAAATATCTGGAAAATATATGTTTGCATTTATGGTTTGGAAATTGTAGTGCAGATCTTGAGCATTTCTCTCATCTATCGGTTGTAGCACATTTGATAGTGTTGATTGAGATTAGTCAGTATTTGAGCAGTGGAAAGAGAAAGGCAAGGTATCTATCTCATAGTGAGTTGAGATTGATATGGATAGGGAATGCATCTTCTTCAACATTGGTAAAGTTAAACTAATTTCCAATGCATTGGATACACTCGGGTGCACTTGTTGTATGCAAATGGTCAATGGACAAGTAACCAAAGCACTCAAAGTTGATGGATGATACTTGAGTCTACCTTAAAGTACTAATTTCAAGGAAATTATCATGTACAAAAGAGGATGCCTCA
>JZKD02S1612936.1:0-19439 GCA_000966675.3 Picea glauca | reverse complement strand
ATATATTGCAAACTTGTAAGCAAACAAACTAATACATCACATAAGAGTGATCTAGATCATAATGACTAAAATTTAACTAAGAACAATTATATGCAAGAAAGTAATTAGATTTTGATTATTTTTCAATATGATCTTCAACAAATCTACGTATAAACTCAATTCCATGAATCATAAATATAATAATTTTCAAACTTTACAGTTGGTAGGGACAATTCTTGATCTTTTAAAAATGGATTTTTTTTAAATGAAAAATAAACTATGATGTAAAATAGACTAATCCCTCCTTGCATGCCTTTCCTTGTAGCTTCCCATTTTAACCTATACAACAATAAATATATATTTCCATAACATTATGCAACGAAAAATTCAAATCAAAATTTGGATTGCAATGAAACAAGAATAACCAAAAAATAAATCTTTCTCATCCATATTTCAACTATTTCATTGTCTAATGTTCGAACTAAGTGGAATCCTCAAGTGCATTGGATTGTTTTTCATTCATACCACTGTGATCGATCTACATTGACCACCTCCCAAAAATATCTATCTACATGTCCTTTCCTGTGTGATTGGTCTTCATGGGTTCTTGTTCCCTCTCCTATTGCTGAAGAACATCATTCAACAATGGATTTCACATCTTGAATGAGTGAAGTAGTTGTGAAAATCATGTCTTCCATGTGTAACACTCTTTTTATGCATGTGATTGCTCCATCATGCCCCCCTTTCCCATGCCCAGTGATGCAGGAGCATCGCAAGAAAGTGCAAAATGGAGGACAGTTGTAGATGCACCAACGCGCATTTTGAAGATGTTTTTGAATTTAAAAGATGAGACGTTCATGAAATATCCGGAAAATATATGTTTGCATTTATGGTTTGGATATTGTAACACAAATCTTCACCATTGCTCTCATCTGACGGTTGTAAGAAATTAATGTAATGAATGTAAAGTATTTGTAGGCTTTAATTCAATTAGATAGCTTGAGGTTGTAGGAGGGAAAACTCAAGAAATCTCTCTCATATGTACTGTATTGTAACATTATTCTCATTGTAAGTTAGAAGTTGTAGAGTGAAAAAGCATAAGAGACAAGAGAAGAATATAGATTGTATAAGTTGTATAAGAAGATAGTTGTTGCTATTGAATACATGTACATAAGAACTTGAATTAATATGAGAATGATTTGATCCAATTTCTCGGTGTATCATGGTCACTGTTTGCATCTATTGAATGGTATGTTTACAATTTTCTTATATACTTTGTTATGCATTTGTTTCAATGTTGTGTATGTATTTGTGATTTCATGTTGAATGTATGAATTCTGTGAGAGGAAGGGTATGAGTTTCAATTGTTTCTTGTCCTGAGAATTCCTGCAAAGAGGGCAGTGAAAGTCCACAAGGAGTGCATGACAAGGTTCTGAGTTTTATCTCAGAATAGCCCAGGAGAGATATCATTGTTCTTATACTAACATAAGTGAAAATATAGTACAGAGCCCTGCAAGGTGTGTGCAGGTCGGTTGAAGTCTTAGAATTTTCCAACCAAGGAGAGTGGTTGAAGAACTATTGTCGCAAGGAGCGCACACAATTAGAAGTGGTGAATAACCAGAGGTTATTGTGAATTCCGCAAGGAGTGAGCACAAGAATCCTTTTGAATCCTTGAGTTGCAGTAAAGTAAAAGCTCAGGAAGGATAGAGAATTTGAAGAGTCCAAAGGAAGGATGAGGTTTGAATTCACCTCGCAAAGGTTAAGTTCAGAAGGAGGGGATGTTGAGTTCTTTGGCTGGAAGCCATTGAAAGTTTGAACGGACAGTTGAAATTCTCAGAGGGAGAATCACCGAAATTCCATGGACCGTTGGATCAAATTGATCTACAGAGAAGTTAAGGCTGAGTGTATTTAATATTGGGATCAACGAGATTTGTTGATCTAGGGATTTGAGATTTTGGCTTTTAGGAAGTCGGAAGTGTGGAGGATTTTGAATTCAAGATTCGCGAGTTGTGAAATCCTGATGGAATCTGGACCGTCAGATCATCAAAGGATCAGGATCGTTGACCAGAGGGGGGGAGATGTCATGGTATTGGCTATTGGGTGAAGGGAGAAAAATGCATTGCAAATCCTCGATATGAGAAATCCCAAGGCGTCGAAAGGTTGAGCCCTTGGTAATAGCTGAGGATCACATCAGTAAAGAGTCAAAGGAGGAGTTAGTGGACCATTATCCCTTTTTAGGTTTTTGAGAATCAGAGAAGTCAGGGATTATAGGAATGGAAGTCTTGACATCGCAAAATGCAACACACCCTTTGGGTTAAGGTTGTGGTCATGTCAGTGGTCACGTGGAGTGGAGGTTTGTGCCCAGTGCTCATTCGCACAGGCGTAACTTCTTAAATGTACCTGTGGATATATTGTCTCAAAGGTTCCAGCGGGAAGTAAAGGACTCACTTTCGATCAAAGGAATTGAAGATCCATAGACCGGGAGGTCAAGCATATCCTGTAGAGGTAGGGGTGTTGCGCCAGGTGGTATTAGAGGTTAGCTAACAAATTTTGTTTTCTGTAGAGGAAAGACAGGGAACAGTTGTGATTTGAATTCTGCATGGAACAAATTTAAACAATGCCGCGAAGAAGACGCCAAGAAATAATTTTACCCAATCCAACCGTGGAAAGGGAAATGAGAGAACTTCATGCTCAATTGGATGCTATGGAGACAACACAAAGACGGAAAATTGATTCTGGAGATGTCAGTGAAGCCGAAAGCGAGAATGAGGCTGGATTTGAAGAAGAAGTTGTAGCTGAAGATGTTGTATAGGAATGTCTATTTAGATTTGTTGCAAGAATAGGTGCCAGAGAAAAGATGGATGTCCTGACGTACGAAGGCAACTGATACGTTGAGGAGATGCTAGATTGGTTTAGATATCTAGATAAATACTTCAAATATGAAGACATCGAAGAAGATAAGAAAGTAAAACATGTTGTCACTAGACTGAAAGGGCATGCAACACTGTGGTGGGATGAACTGTAGGATGACAAGTGTTGCAAATGCAAACAACGAATCAAAATTTGCGACAGGATGGTCACAAAGATGAAAGCCAAATTTATACCGAGAGATTACCAAATTAATCTGTTCTGAAGAATGCATAATTTGAGATAGAAAGGGATGACAGTGAAGGAATACACTGAGGAGTTTTATAGGTTAAACATTAGAGCTAGTCATCGTGAGAGTGACAACGAAAAGGTCACAAGATACATGAATGGTCTGAGATATGACATTCAATATGAGATGAGCATGGAAATGATCAGGAATGTAGAAGATGCTTATCAGATTGCATTGAAGGAAGAAGAGAAATTGACCCGAAAGCAAGGTCAAAGAGGCAGAGGTAGAATTCAGAACCAAGGCAAAGCAGTTGCCCAAGATAGAGTACAAAATCCAAAGGAGGAAGAAAGGAAACCTCATACTCACCCAAAAAGAGGAGGAAGTTCATAGGGAAGACAATATGTCGATAGTACCACTTTTCTGCGAGCAAGAGGAAGAGGAAGAGGCAGAGGACGTGAAGTAAAGTGTTTTTTCTGTGGAAAGATCAGACACAAATATTTTGAATATCTTGATAGAAAAAGAGATGGAGGAGGCAAAGCTCACATTTCAGAAGCGCAAACGTGAAATGTTAAGGCAGAAGATGCAGAAGGCGAAAAATCCTTAATGATGAGGAACGGTCTCTTGAAGCCATAGAAAGAGGTGGAGAATCCATTCTAGAAGAACAATTTGTTTAGAAATGCATGAAATAACAAGGATAGGGTATGCAAGGTAATATTTAATCATGGAATCATGGATAATCTAGTATCCACAAAGATGGTGGGAAAGATAGAATTGTAGATAGTTGCACATCCAAGCCCATATAAGGTTTTGTGGTTGCAAAAAGGACATCAGGTAACAGTCACTAAACAATGTTTAGTTGAATTTAAGATAGGGGGTTATAGGGATGAGATCTTATGTGATTTCATTCCCATGGATGTATTTCATATTTTGTTGGGGAGACCGTGGCAATATGACATAAATGTTATTCATGAAGGAAGAAAGAACACATACACCTTGGAAAAGAATGGTAGGATGCATATGTTGCTGCCAATTGAAGACAGGAAGGTGAAAGCAGAAACAAGCAATACTCTACTTCTCATGAGTGGGAAGGAACTTCTGGATGAAGTCAATAAAGATGAAGACATGCAGGTTATTGTGGTAAGAAAACCTAGAATCACCTTGATGAGTACTTTGATAGATGATCTACCGAAGGAAATTCAGGAACTGCTGGAGAATTTCATTGATATTGTGGTGGACAATTTGCATTGTTCGTTGTCACCCATCACAAGTATAAGCCATCACATTGAAATTATACTTGGAGTAATTTTACTGAACAAAGCAGCGTACATATTGACATCGCATGAGAATGAAGAGGTACAAAGGGTTGATTAGAGAAAAGTCCAGGATTTGATGTACAAAGGGTTGATTAGAGAAATCTTGAGTCCATGTGTTGTGCCAACAGTGTTAATTCCAAAGAAGGATGGTGGATGGAGAATCTGTATAGACTCGAGGGCTATAAATAAAATCATCATCAGGTATAGATTTCATTTACCCAAGATGGATTACTTGATGGATTGCTTAAGTGGGGAAATGTTTTTTTCAAAAATTGATTTGAAAAGTGGATATCATCAGATTAGAATTAGGGAAGGTGATGAATGGAAGAAAACATTCAAGACTAATGAAGGGTTGTATGAATGGCTTGTCATGCCATTTGGTTTGATGAATGGGCCAAGTACTTTTATGAGGTTAATGAAGAAAGTCTTGAAATATTTCAATGGGAAATTTTTAACTGTGTATCTTGACGATATACTGATATTCAGTAAGACTAAGGAAGAACATCTGAGACATTTAACTCTAGTGATGAGGAGGTTGTAGCAAGAGAAGTTGTTGATAAATCCGAAGAAGCCATCTTTCATGAAGAAATAACTCATTTATTTGGGGTTTTGATCTCTTCAAATGAGTTGAAGATGGATCCAGAGAAGGTAAAAGCAATCAGAGATTGGTCATCACCAAGGAATATCGTTGAAGTCAGAAGCTTCCATCGATTAGCCAGTTTTTATAGGAAGTTCATCACAAATTTTAGTGGAATTTTTTCATCAATGATGGACACGTGCAAGAAAAGACATAAATTTTTTCATTGGACAAAGGAATCAGAGAAGAGTTTCAAGTTGTTGAAAGAAAATATAACTGGACAACCAGTTCTGGTTCTGCCAGATTTCAGCAAAACATTTCAAGTGAGATGTGACGCAAGTAGATTTGTGGTTGGAGCAATTTTAAGTTAGGATAATAGACCAATTGCATACTTCAGTGAGAAGCTGAACGAGGCCAAAATGAAATATTCCACGTATGATAAAGAGTTTTATGCAATCATACAAGCATTGAAGAAATGAAGGCATTACTTGATTCCTAAATAGTTTTTCTTGTATAGCGACAACCATGCTTTATAATTCATAACTTGACAGGCAAAATTGAACCAGAAACATGTGAAAGGGGTTGAATTTATGCAGAACTTTATTTTTGTTATAAAGCACATTTCTAGAACTGCTAACAAGGTTGTTGATGCATTGAGTAGGAAATGTTTGATTCTACAGGAGTTTCATGTGAAGGCCTTAGGTTTTGATAGCCTTAAGGACATGTACAGAGATGATTCAGATTTCAAGGACTCTTATGAAGCATGTGAGAATCTTGTTTTGAGATATAGAAGTCAATGGATTGAATATTTGATTCAGAATGGACTGTTGTTTAAAGGAAATCAGGTGTGTATCCCGAAGAGTTCTATGAGAGAGAACCTTTTAAAGGAAAAACATAGTGGGGGATTGGTTGGACATTTCGGCCATAACAAAACATTTCCACAACTCAACAATTTGTATTATTGGTCAGGGATGAGGGAAGATGTGAAGAAATTAGTCAACAGATGTAGAATTTTCCAGCATGCAAAGAGGAAAAGACAAAATACAGGGTTGTATCAACCATTGATAGTACCAGAGAGGCCGTGGGACGCAGTAAGCATGGATTTTTTGTTAGGTCTACCGGGGACATAGAGAGGTTGTGATTCCATATTCGTGGTAGTCGAGAGATTCTCAAAAATGGCACATTTTATTCCATGTCAGAAAACCAGTGATGCAACACACATTACAAATCTGTTTTTCAAAGAAGTTGTTCGACTTCATGGTTTACCCAAGAGTATTGTTTCAGACAAAGATACCAAATTTGTTGGTCATTTCTAGAGGGCACTATGGAAAAATTTGGGGACGAATTTATCTTTTAGCTCAACATATCACCCTCAAATGGATGGATAGACTGAGGTAGTGAATCTAAGTTTAGGAGGTTTGTTGAGGAGTTTAGTAGTTGAACATCATAGTTAGTGGGATCAGATTCTTCCACAAGCAGAATTTGCATATAATGACTCACCTAACAGAAGTACAAGACATAGCCCATTCCAGATAATGTATGTAATGCAGCCAAGAGGAGTATCTGAGTTGACAGACTTAGTGAAGAGTGATGCAGGAGTATCACCCACGTCAAGCGAGCCAGCACAGAAGGCAATGAACAACTGGACAAACCAGCCGAAATTTTTGAATTTTCATTGAAATTGATGCGCCAATATATAAATGAGATCATTTAATGAAGGTGCCTTGGTATAATGTAATCAGACCTTGAGAACCTCGCTCTTGTATAAAGTAGATAGGAAGAATTTATAGTAGTTAATGTAGGTAGATAGACTTTAATTCTCAGATTAGACAGTTTTAGAGTGCAGGAGGGAAAACAGATATCGACACCCTCATTATACATTGTAACATTAGCAAGCATGATTATTGAAGAAGGAAGAGAATAGAAGAGAAGCAGAGAGCTGTAGATGAATACCCATGTATAGATCTTGAATTAATAGGAAGAAATTGATTCAAATCCATGGTTTTATGTTTGTTCTCTATGTATTGATGTTAAATGACATGCTCATGAATGTTTGTTTCCTCTTATGCATTTGTTTATTGCTGAGTATATGATTTCATGTGTTGAGATTGAAGTCTAAAATGAAGAGGGAATGAGTTTCAATTGTTTCTCTGTTTGAGCAAGGATTCCTGCAAGGAGTGCAGTTGAATTTGTCCGCAAGGAGTGCGTTGACAGAAGGCTCAGATAGTTTAACTCTTGTTCTCGTTCACCCAGAAGTAAAATTGGGGTATAGAAGTCGTGCAAGGAGTGCGCAGGCAGAGGGAAGTCTTAGTTGTGAATTTGAGCTAAGATTTGAAGGACTGCTTCTACAGGTGTGCGCAGAGTCAAGCGAAGCTGAACACTTGAAGTGTTTGCAGGTTGCCGCAAGGAGTACGTGCAAAGAGTTCTCTTTTTCTAAGAGACTGGGAAGCTGTGGAAAAGCTCAAGAGGATTAAGACCTTCCAATCGGTTGAAGGGTTTCACAGGAAATTCGTGCCAAAGAGTAATTAGAACCGGCGTCACAAGTTTGCATCACAAGCGGATAAGTTTAGGGAAGGACCCTTGGTTCCTTCGTTGGAATCACCAAAAAAAGGAAGAAATCGACGGTCAGGATCTTGTGGAGAGGATTTGTGAAAATCCGCCAGCCGTCAGATCCGCCAGAGTAGCAAGGGGGTTACGATTGTGTTTGGAGTTCAGTTCGAGGAATTGTGAGCCATCGGATCATCACCTGGTTACTAGTCAACCATCCAATTTGACAAGATTTGTATAGGGTTTAAGTCCTCATGAGCAGAGGGGAAAGTCCCAGAGAGGCATCGGGATATTGAGGCATCAGGGTTCCAAAAGTCAAGAAATCCGAGACCTTTTGAGTTTAGAAACACCGGAGAAATCATAGCCGTGGATCTCAGGCAGGACACGTGTCAGGAATCCAAAGAGAGTTGGGGTTCGACACTTTGGGGTTCCTGGAGACAAAGAAAACGTTACACCAGGGACCACAATACCGCGAAACGTGATATCCCAATAGTTAAAGGTGTGTGGGCCACGGAAGAGTCAACAGTGGGCAGGTGGCACCCCACATCAGGGTTCAAAACTCAGAAAGTCTCGTGAACAATTTCATTTGGAATCACGAATCTCTGAAACGCGATTTCCCGATCGTTAAGGGAGTGTGGGCCATGAGCATCGGAGAGGAGGATAGGTGGCACACCATATCGGGGTTCGGGAAAAGGTAAGTCCCAGAACGCATGCATTTGGATTCGCAAACTTGCAAACTCCGAAATGCTGATGGAGTACAGGTATTGAAAGGTTGACCCGTGCGTGCATCGGAGTTTCGGTGTATCGAGAATCGGGGGTCGGTAAAGAGAATTGTTTGGAACATCGCAAGTGCCGAAATCCCAATAGGAGAAATCCCGATAGGAGCGGGAAAGGGTCGACATTGACACACATCGAGTTTCGGGGAATCATGAGACACAAAATGTGTGACCACAGGACTCGCGAAATCGCGAAGTCCGATTTCCTGATAGGAACAAAGGGAGGTCCCGAGAGAAGGTATCTGTGGGTGAATATTTCCCAATAGGGAATAGAAGAACCTTTGAATTCTTCAATCCGTGAAAGGAGGGAAGGTCCTATGAGTGGACGTGCCTAGAGGGCGCGCCTGTGTCAAGTGGTATAAGAGTCCAAGAAAGGATTCTTTGCTTTCTGTAGCAGAGAAGAAGAAAATTCACCATGCCGCCAAGGAGAGATAGACAATCACCCAATCTAGAGGATAGGGAAAACCTGAGAAGAAGGGGCGGGAAAATGGCAGATCCAGCTATGGAGAGACATATACGTGATCTATGAGCCAGAATCGAAGATATGGAGATAGCACAAAGACGCACAGTCAGTGCTGGGGATCTAACTGACTCCAAAGGAGAATTTGAAGCTGAACAAGAGGAAGAATTTGCAGCCGAGGATGCAGCAAATGAATGATTAATCAAGGCCATTTCAAGGATGGGTGCAAAGGCGAAAATGGACATTCCAGTTTATGGGGGAAATCTGGATGCAGAGGAGCTTCTAGATTAGATTAGAGCTTTGGATGCTTATTTTGACTATGAAGATGTCGAAGAGGACAAGAAGGTCAGGCATGTTGTCACGAGGTTAAAGGGACACGTAGAATTGTGGTGGGACGAGCTACAAGCTGACAGATGCTACAAGGGCAAGCATAAGATCAAAAGCTGGGATAGGATGATTGTAAAGATGAAGGAAAATTTCATCCCGAGAGATTATCAAATTACTCTGTTCAGGAGAATGCAGAACCTGAGACAGAAGCTGATGACAGTGAAAGAATACACTGAGGAATTTTATAGACTGAACATTAGAGCAGGTCATCAGGAGAGCGATGATGAGAAAGTTTCCAGATATATGAATGGCCTGAGATATGATATCCAGGATGAGATGAGCATGGCAACCATCTGAATGGTGGAGGATGCTTATCAAATGGCTTTGAAAGCGGAAGAGAAGCTGAGCCGTAAACCGGGTCAGAGAGGTTGAGGCAGAAGTCAGCCCAAGGGTAAATCGGTTTCCCAAGAAAAATACCAGAAGCCCAAGGATGACTGGAAGAAACCTCAGACTTGAACTAAGTGAGGTGGAAGTTCACAGCGAGGGAAATATGTTGAGCAGAGAGGAGGGTATGCTGATAACAATATGTTTCCTTGTACCATAGGTAGAGGAAGAGGAAGAGGTGGAGTAATCAAATGCTTCACATGTGGAAAGAATGGGCACAAGTCTTATGAGTGTCCAGATAAAAAGAAAGATGGAGGAGAAGCACATATCGCAGAGGCACAGAGGAGAGATGTTGAACCAGAAGATGTTGAAGGCGGAAGGTCGCTGATGATGCGTAAATTTCTCTTAACACCAGAGAAGGGGGTGGAGAAATCATCTCAAAGAAACTGACTTTTCAGGACTGCTTTCAAGACCAAGGATAGAGTATGCAAGGTCATTGTAGACAATAGGAGTACAAATAATCTCGTTTCGACCGAGATGGTAGAGAAACTGTAGCTGGAGACGATTGATCATCCGAGCCCGTATAGAGTTTCATGGCTACAAAAAGGACATCAAGTAAATGTCACTAAATAGTGTTTAGTTGAATTCAAGATTGGAGGATATAATGATAAAATCTTTTGTGATGTTATTCCTATGGATGTTTATCATTTATTGTTGGGAAGACCATGGAAATATGACAGAAATGTAATTCATGATGGAAGGATGAATACATATACCTTAGAGAAGAATGGGAGAACCCATATGTTTCTTTTGATCAAGGATAAGGAAGTAAAACAAGAAGCAAGAAACAGTGTACTTCTCATGAGTGGGAAGGAGCTTCTCACTAAGGTGAAGAAGAAAGAAGAGCCACAATTCTTTGTGGTCAGAAAACCAAGGATTGTTCTGACTAGCACAAAAATAGATGATCTACCATAAGAAGTTCAAGAACTGCTGAAAGAGTTCGCTGATATAGTAGTGGACGAATTACCTCATTCATTGTCATCGAGGAGGAGTGTGAGTCATTATATTGACCTCATACCAAGAGCCAGTTTTCCAAACAAAGCCACATACAGATTGACACCGCAGGAGAATGAAGAAGTTAAAAGGAAAGTCCAAGAGTTGTTGGACAAAGGTTTGGTTAGAGAAAGTTTGAGCCCGTGTGTTGTTCTAGCAGTACTCAGTCCGAAGAAAGATGGAGGCTGGAGGATGTGTACCGATTCAAGGGAAATTAACAAGATAACCATCAGGTACAAATTTCCATTGCCGAGGATGGATGATTTGATGGACTACTTGAGAGGAGCAAAGTATTTTTCAAAGATTGATTTGAAAAGCGGATATCATCAAATTCGCATGAGAGAAGGTGATGAGTGGAAGACGGCCTTCAAAACAAATGAAGGACTGTATGAATGGCTATTCATGTTGTTTGGCTTGACGAATGCGCTGAGTACCTTTATGAGATTGATGAACAAAGTCCCGAAGGAGCTCATCGGGAAATTTGTCATTGTATATCTGGATGACATACTGATTTTCAGTAAGACGAAGGCTGAACATTTGAAGAATTTGGCTATTGTGATGAAGAAGCTACAGCAGGAGAAGTTGTTGATAAACATGAAGAAATATTCATTTATGAAGACAGAACTTATTTACTTGGGGTTTGTTATTTCTGCAAATGAATTGAGGATGGATCCAGATAAGGTGGAGGTAATTAAAAATTGGCCATCACCGAGAAACATATTTGAGGTGAGAAGTTTTCATGGATTGGCTAGTTTCTACCAGAAATTCATTAGGAATTTCAGTGGAATTAGTGCAGCAATGATGGATACAGTGAAGAAAATACATAAATCTTTTCACTGGACAGAAAAGGCTGAGAAGAGTTTCAATTTGTTGAAATGGAAGATTACAGAACAACCAATTTTGGTGTTGCCGGATTTCCGAAAAACATTCCATGTGAAATGTGATGCAAGTGGATTTGCAATAGGAGCGGTCTTGAGTCAAGATGACAGACCGATTGCATATTTTAGTGAGAAGCTAAATCAGGCGAAGGTGAAATACTCCACGTATGATAAGAAATTCTATGCCATCATCCAGGCATTGAAAAAGTGGAGGCACTATCTGATTCCGAAAGAATTTGTTTTGTATAGTGATAACCATGCATTATAGTTTGTGACTCAACAGGAAAAGTTGAATCAGAGGCATGTTAAATGGGTAGAATACATGAAAAATTTTACATTTGTGATTAAACATATTTCTGGTACTACTAACAAAGTTGTTGATGCTTTGAGCAGGAAGTGTTTGTTGTTGTAGGAGTTCAAAGTCAATACATTAGGTTTTGATGATCTCAGAGACATGTACGCAGATGATCCAGACTTTAAGGAAGTGTATGAAGTAGCTGAGAATCCAGTTCTCAGAGATAGCAGCAAATGGGTTGAGTACATGATCCAGGAAGGATTGTTGTTTAAGGGCAATCAATTATGTATTCTGAATTGCTCCATGAGGGAGAATCTACTGAAAGAGAAACATAGTGGAGGATTGGTCGGACACTTCGGTCATGATAAGACATTCGTGAAGCTGAGAGAATCATAATTTTGGCCAGGGATGAAATCATAGGTAAAGAGGTTTATAGACAGGTGTAGAATTTGCCAGCATTCGAAGGGAAGGAAGCAGAATGTGAGTTTTTATCAACCATTGCCCATACCCGGGAGGCCGTGGGATGAAATTAGCATGGATTTTGTATTGGGATTGCCAAGGATGCAAAGAGGATTTGATTTGATCTTTGTGGTAGTGGATAGGTTTTCCAAGATGGAAAATTTTATCCCATGTCAGAAAACCAGTGATGCGACTCATATCGCGAACCTGTTTTTCAAAGAAGTCATTCGACTTCACGGCTTACCCAAAATCATAGTTTCAGATAGGGACACGAAATTCGTGGGACATTTCTAGAGGACATTGTGGAAGAAGCTGGGAACTAACTTGATGTTTAGTTCATCTTATCATCCTCAAATGGATGGATAGACAGAATCAGTGAACAGAAGTCTGGGAGACTTGCTGAGAAGCTTGGTGGCAGAACACCACAACCAGTGGGACAGCATATTACCATAGGCAGAATTTGCTTATAATGATTCAGTGAACAGGAGCACAGGCTAGAGTCCATTCCAGATTGTATATGGCATGTATCCGAGAGGAATTTCTGAATTGAGTGATTCAGAACAGATGACAACTAGGAGTGCTAATGCAAAAGAGTTTGCAGAGGCGATGAAGGAACTTCATAGCTAGGTGAAGGGACGATTGCAGAATTCAATTTAGGAGTATAAGCGCAGAGCAGATCAACACAAAAGGAAACTTCAATTTGAGGTTGGTGACTTAATTCTGGCACATTTGAGAAAAGAGAGGTTCCTGAGAGGAACATACAATAAATTGAAAATGAAGAAAATCGGACCATGTAAGGTCTTGAAGAAAATTGGGGAAAATGCTTATGAGATTGAATCACCCGATGGGATCGGAATCTCTCCGATATTCAATGTCTCATATTTATACCCATATAGAGATGAGGAAGTGGGAGCAGAAAGTGAACAACCAGAGGTTCAGTGGCAAAAGCATATGCCAGTTGCAGAAAAACCACAGATGGAGTGCATACTGGACAAGAGAGTCAGCAAGAAGACCAGGAGGAAAGAATACTATGAATATTTGGTCAAGTGGAAGGACCATCCAGTGGAAGATTCCAGCTAGGAGAATGAAGCAAAGATCCAGAAGCATGGACAAACCGTAAGGGAGCTCATGGACAGGAGCCCATGAAGTTTTTCAAGTGAGGGAGTATGATGCAAGAGCATCGCCCACGTCAAGTGAGCCAGCACGGAAGGCAATGAACAGATGGACAAGATAGCCGAAATTTTTAAATTTTCATTGAAATTGATGCGCCAATATATAAATGAGATCATTTAATGAAGGCGCCTTGGTATAATGTAATCAGACCTTGAGTGCCTTGCTCTCGTCTGAAGTAGATAGGAAGCATTTATAGTAGTTAATGTAGGTAGATAGAATTTAATTCTCATACTAGACAGTTTTAGAGCGCAGAAGGGAAAACGGATATAGACACCCTCATTGTACATTGTAACATTAGCAAGCATGATTATTGAAGCAGGAAGAGCATAGAAGAGAAGCATAGAGCCGTAGAAGAATACCCATGTACAGATCTTGAATTAATAGGAAGAAATTGATTCAAATCCATGGTTTTATGTTTGTGCTCTATGTATTGATGTTAAATGACATGCTCATGAATGTTTGTTTCCTATTATGCATTTGTTTATTGTTGAGTATATGATTTCATGTGTTGATATTGAAGTCTGAAATGAAGAGGGAATGAATTTCAATTGTTTCTCTGTTTGAGAAAGGATTCCTACAAGGAGTGCAGTTGAATTTGTCCGCAAGGAGTGCGTTGACAGAAGGCTCAGATAGTTTAACTCTTGTTCTCATTCACCCAGAAGTGAAATTTGGTTATAGAAGCCGTGCAAGAAGTGTGCAGGCAGAGGGAAGTCTCAATTGTGAATCTAAACTAAGAGTTGAAGGACTGCTGCTGCAGGTGTGTGCAGAGTCAAGGGAAGCTGAACACTTGAAGTGTTTGCAGGTTCCCGCAAGGAGTGCGTGCAAAGAGTTCTCTTTTTCTAAGAGACCGGGAAGCTGTGGAAAATCTCAAGAGGAGTAAGACCTTCAAATTGGTTGAAGGGTTTCAAAGGAAATTCATGCCAAAGAGTAATTAGAACCGACATCGCAAGTTTGCAGCACAAGTGGATAAGTTCAGGGAAGGACCCTTGGTTCCTTCGTTGGAATCGCCAAAAAAAGGAAGAGATCGACGGTCAAGATCTTGTGGAGAGGATTTTTGAAAATCCACCAGTCGTCAAATCCACCAGAGTAGCAAGGGGGTTACAGTTGTGTTCGGAGTTCAGTTCCAGAAATTGTGAGCTATGAGATCATCACCCAGTCACCCATCAACCATCCAATTTGATAGGAGTTGTATAGGGCTTAAGTCCTCGTGAGAAGAGGGGAAAGTCTCAGAGAGGCATCGGGATATTGAGGCGTCGGGGTTCCAAAAGTCAAGAAATCTGAGACCTTTTGAGTCTTGAAACACCGGGGAAATCATAGTCATGGATCTCAGGCAGGACACGTGTCAGGAATCCGAAGAGAGTCAGGGTTCGGGACTTCAGGGTTCCTGGAGACAAATAAAATGTTACACCAGGGACCGCGATACCGCAAAATGCGATATCCCGATAATTAAAGGTGTGTGGGCCACAGAAGAGTCGACAGTGGGCAAGTGGCACCCCACATCGGGGTTCGGAACTTAGAAAGTCCCATGAACAATTGCATTTGGAATCGCAAATCTCCGAAACATGATTTCCCGATCCTTAAGGGAGTGTGGGACACGAGCGTTGGCGAGGAGGACAGGTGGCGCACCGTATCGAGGTTCGAGAAAAGGTAAGTCCCGAAACACATGCATTTGGATTTGTGAACTCACAAACTCTAAAATGCCAATGGAGTACAGGTATTGAAAGGTTGACCTGTGCGTGCATCGGATTTTCGGTGTATCGGGAATCGGGGGGCGGTAAAGAGAATCGTTTGGAACATCACAAGCGCCGAAGTCCTGACAGGAGAAATCCTGATAGGAGAGGGAAAGGGTCTAAATTGGCCCACATCGGGTTTCGGGGAATCATGAGACACAAAACGCACGACCACAGGACTCGCGAAATCGCGAAGTCCGATTTCCCGATAGGGAATAAAAGAACCTTTGATTTCTTTGGTCCGTGAAAGGAGGGAAGGTCCTATGAGAGGATGTGCCTAGAGGGTGTGCCTACATCAAAGAGCGAGTTCAAGAGTGATGGAGCAGAATATTTTGCAGCAGAGATGCATGAGCCCCACAGTAAGATTAAAGAGTAGTTACAAAATTCCAATCAGGAATACATGCGCAAAGCTAATCAACAAAGAAGAGAGCTTCAGTTCGATGTGGGAGATTTGGTCTCAGCACATCTAAGAAAGGAAATATTCCCAAAGGGAACATATAATAAGATGAAAATGAAAAAGATAGGGCCGTGTAAAATTTTGAGAAAATTTGAGGCAAATGCTTATAAAATAGAATTTCTAGATGGTGTGGGAATATTGCCCATATTCAACGTAGCAGATCTGTATCCTTATAGAGAAGATGAATCAGGAGGAGAAGAGAATCAGAAGGAAGTTCAGTGGGTCAAACAAATGCTTGTAGCTGAGAAGCCGCAAATGGAAAAGATCATTGATCAGAGAGTTAGTAAGAAGACCCAGAGAAAGACATATTTTGAATACTTGATAAAGTGGAAGAGATACCTGATTAAAGATGCCAGTTGGGAAAGCAAACAAGAGATCTAGAAACATGGATAGATGGTGTAGGATCTCATGAAAACAAGTTCATGAATTTTTCAGCAAGAGGAGTATGATGTAGGAGCATCGCAAGCAAGCACAAAATGGAGGACAATTGGAGATGCACCAACACGCATTTTGAAGATGTTTTTGAATTTAAAAGATGAGACATTAATGAAATATCTGGAAAAGATATGTTTGCATTTATGGTTTGGAGATTGTAACATATATCTTCAGCATTTCTCTCATCTATCGGTTGTACACAAATAATGTAATGAATGTAAAGTAGTTATAGGATTTAATTCAATTAGATAGCTTGAGGTTATAGGAGGGAAAATTTGAGAAAGCTCCCTCTTATGTATTGTATTGTAACATTATTCTCATTGTAAGTTAGAAGTTGTAGAGCAAGAAAGTATAAGAGAGAAGAGAAGAACATAGATTGTAGAATTTGTATAAGAAAATAATTGTTGCTATTGAATCCATGTGCAAAAGAACTTGAATTAATATGAGAATGCTTTGATCCAATTTCTTGGTGTATCATGGTCATTGTTTGCATCTATTGAATGGTATGTTTACAATTTGCTTGTATACTTTGTTATGCATTTGCTTCAATTCTTTGTATGTATCTGTGATTTCATGTTCAATGTATGAAGTCTGTGAGAGGAAAAGTATGAGTTTCAATTGTTTCTCATCCTGAGAATTCCTGCAAAGAGGGCAGGGAAAGTCCACAAGGAGTGCGTGACAAGGTTCTATGTTTTATCTCACAAAATCCTAGGAGAGATATTGTTGTTCTTATACCAACATAAATGGAAGTATAGTACAAAGCCGTGAAAGGTGTGCATAGGTCAGTTGAAGTCTTAGACTTTTCCAACCAAGGAGATTGGTTGAAAAACTGTTGTCGCAAGGAGCGCGCAGAGTTGGAAGTGGTGAATAACCAGAGGTTATTGTGAATGCTGCAAGGAGTGCGCACTAGAATCCTTTTGTATCCTTGAGTTGCAGTAAAGTAGAATCTCAGGAATGATAGATACTTTTAAGAGTCCAAAGGAAGGACGAGGTTTGAATTCACCTTGTAAAGGTTAAGTTCATAAAGAAGGGACATCAAGTTCTTTGGCCGAAATCCATTGAAAGTTTGAACGAATGCTTGAATATCTTAGAGGGAGAATCACTGAAATTATGTGGACCGTTGGATCAAATTGATCTACGGAGAAGTTAACACTGAGTGTCTTTCATCAGTCACAAGCTCAGGAGGGATAGAAGCCGTCATATTGGGATCAACGAGAGTCGTTGATCTAGGGCTTTGATATTTCGGCTTTTCGAAAGTTGAAAGTGTGGAGGAGTTTGAATTCGAGATTCACGAGTTGAAAAATCCTGATGAAATATGGACCGTCAGATCATCAAAGGATCAAGTCCGTTGATCGGAGGTGAGGAGATATCGCGGTTTTGGATATCGGGTGAAGGGAGAAAATTTCATTGCAAATCCCCGATACACGAAATCCTGAGGTGTCAAAAGGTTGAGCCCCAGGTCATAGTCGAGGGTCACATCAGTAAAGAGTCAAAGGAGAGGTTAGTGGACCGTTCACCCTTCTTGGGTTTTCAAGAGTCATATAAGTCGAGGAGTATAGCAATGGAAGTCCCTACATCGCAAAACGTGATGCACCCTTTTGGGTTAAGGTTGTGGTCCTGTCAGTGGTCATGTGCAGTGGAGGTTTGTGCCCAGTGCTCGTTCGTGTAGGCATAACTTCTGAAAATGACCTGTCGATATATTGTGTCGAAGGTTCTAGCGGGAAGTAAAGGAGCCACTTCCACTCAGAGGAATTTGAGATCCATAGACCGAGAGGTCAAGAAGACCCTACCAAGGTAGGGGTGTTGCACCAAGTGGTACTAGATCTTAGCTAAAAAAATTTGTTGTCTATAGAGGGAATACAGTAAACAATTTTGATTTGAATTCTGCATGGAACGGATTTAAACAATGCCACCAAGAAGACACCAAAAAATAATTTTACCCGATAGAGCCATGGAAAGGGAAATGAGAGAACTTTGTGCTCGATTGGATGTTATGGAGACAGAATAGATATGGATAGTTGATGTTGGAGACATCAGTGAAGTCGAAAGTGAGAATGAGGCTGGATTTGAAGAAGAAGTTGTATCTGAAGATGCTGCAGAGGAACGTCTATTTAGAGTTGTTGCAAGAATAGGTGCCAGAGCAAAGATGGATATCCCGATGTACAAAGGCAACTTAGATGTTGAGGAGCTGCTAGATTGGTTTAGAGCTCTAGATAAATACTTAGACTATGAAGACATCGAAGAATATAACAAATTAAAACATGTTGTCACTAGACTAAAAGGGCATGCAACACTGCGGTGGGATGAACTGCAGGTTGATAGGTGTTACAAAGGAAAACAACGAATCAAAACCTGGGACACGATGGTTGCAAAGATAAAAGAAAAATTCCTAACCAGAGATTACCAAATTAATTTGTTTCGAGGAATTAAAAATTTGAGACAGAAAGGGATGACAGTGAAGGAATACACTGAGGAGTTTTACAGGTTAAACATTACAGCTGGTCATCCTGAGAGTGATGATGAAAAGGTCACTAGATACATGAATGGTCTAAGATATGACATTCAGGATGAGATGAGCATGGAAATGATCAGGAATGTAAATGATGCTTATCAAATTGCTTTGAAGGTAGACGAGAAATTGACCCAAAAGAAAGCACTAGTACATATGACCAAATTTGCGACGGCTTTTCGTTGATATTGCCACACTTATCCATCGCAATTTCCACGAAAGCCGAGACTTTTTTTCGTCGCTATAACTTCGTTGCTATATCCACAATCCAGGTGTGCATGGAAACATCGATGAAATTAGCTCTCCATGTGTCATCACCATCAAGATCGGTTAACCCTATGCATCGTCGCAATTACGATGAAACTTCATCTCAATTACAACGAACAACCATGGCAATTATGATGAAACTTCGTCACAATTACAAAAAAAAATTATACCAATATAGNAAAATATCGTCAAACATTTATAGTTGGCATATGAAGGATTAGTAAGATTCGCCAAGGTTTCTACATTTTAAAATAAATTTCCATCCTTAAAATCATCCCTGGAGAGCACTGATGTATTATTGATTGATGGACAGTCATTTTTCAGTTCGAAGAAATGGTCCAAGAAAAGCAGATACTTTCTAGTTCGGAAAGTGGATTGAGATTTCTGACGGACAGTGATTTCCCATTGTGGTTAACATGGGAAATGGTCTAGATTGCTGATGTAGCATAGAAAACGACTTCCCATTGTGGTTAACATGGGGAGTGGTCTAGGGCAGTCTCCTTGAGGGTTACTCAAGAAGACTGGTTCGCCTCGCCGGACAACGATTTCTCATTGTGGTTAACATGAGGAATGGTTCGTTTTGGAGGTTGGTACATGACAGTCTTTTACTCTTGTGGTTAACATAGGAAATGGTCCAGACAGTCATTCCTTAGGGTTTATACATTCTCTCCAGGGTGCACTTTGATTAGTGTAGGAGGAATGGCCCAGGGTGGGGAATGGTCC
>JZKD02S1612935.1:784960-804867 GCA_000966675.3 Picea glauca | reverse complement strand
CTTCTTGTATTAATCCAGGACTTCTGTACATGGAATTCGGCTACACATCTCTCTGCTTCTTCTCCTCTATGCTCTATGCTTTCAATTGGCATCCCCCCTTTTACAATACACAATGAGGGTGTCTATATCCCGTTTCCCTCTTTCGCTCTAAAACTGTCTAATCTAGAATTAAATTCTATCTACTTGCATTAACTATCTTAAATGCCTTCTACCTACTAAGGATGATAGAGGATCGCTCAAGGTCCATTTACATTTTACAAGTGTGCCTCCACTTGATGGCTTCATTAATATTTTAAGAAATTTTCAAAATTTGTGCTGGGTGCTTTTCTAGCTATCTTTCGCCTCCGCGCTGGCTCGTTTGAGATGCTCCTGCATCATACTCCCTTGCTTGAAAATTTTCATGGACTCCTGTCCATGAGCTTGTGTACGATGTGTCCACGCCTCTGGATCTCTGCTTCATTCTCCCAGCTGGCATATTCAATTGGATGGCCCTTCCATTTGACCAAATATTCAAAGTATTGCTTTCTCCTGGTCTTCTTGCCGACCCTTTTGTCCAGTATGCACTCCATTTGTGGCTTTTCTGCAAATGGCATCTATTTTGTCCACTGGACCTCTGGTTGTTCATTTCCCGTTCCTGCTTCCTCATCTTTATATGGGTACAAATATGAGATATTGAATATTAGAGAAATTCTGATCCCATCGGGTAATTCAATCTCATAAGCATTCACCCCAAATTTCTTCAAGACCTTACATGGTCCGATTTTCTTCATCTTCAGTTTATTGTATGTTCCTCTCGGGAACCTTTCCTTTCTCAAATGTGCTAGAATCAAATCACCAACCTCAAATTGAAGTTGTCTCCTGTGTTGATCTGCTCTGTGCTTATATTCCTGGCTCGAACTCTGCAATCGCTCCTTCACTTGGCTGTGAAGTTCCTTCATCGCCTCTGCGAAATCTTCTGCACTAGTGCTCCTAATCACATTTTGTTCTGAATCCCTTAACTCAGAAATTCCTCTCGGCTGCATGCCATAAACAATCTGAAATGGACTCTGCCCCGTGCTTCTGTTAACTGAGTCGTTATAAGCAAACTCCACCTGTGGTAATATGTTGTCCCACTGGATGTGGTGTTTTGTCACCAAGCTTCTCAGCAAGTCTGCCAGACTTCTGTTCACCACTTCTGTCTGTCCATTCGTCTGAGGATGATAAGCCAAACTGAACGATAATTTAGTTCCCATCTTCTTCCATAAGGTCCTCCAGAAGTGTCCTACAAACTTAGTGTCTCGATCCGAAACTATGCTCTTTGGTAAGCCGTGAAGTCGAATGACTTCTTTGAAAAAAAGATTCACAATGTGAGTTGCGTCACTGGTCTGCTGACATGGAATGAAGTGTGCCATATTGGAAAATCTATCAACCACCACAAAGATTGAGTCAAACCCTCTTTGTGTTCTTGGCAACCCCAATATGAAATCCATGCTGACTGCATCCCACGGCCTCTCAGGTATGGGTAATGGTTGATAAAACCCTGCATTCTGTTTCTTTCCCTTTGAATGCTGGCAAATTCTGCATCTGTCCACAAATATCTTGACGTTTTCTTGCATTCCTGGCCAAAAATATGACTCATTCAACTTTGTGAACTTCTTGTCATGACAGAAATGTCCAACCAATCCTCCACTGTGTTTCTCCTTCAACAAATTCTCCCTCATGGAGCATTTTGGAATAAAAAGATGATTACTTTTAAACAATAATCCTTCCTAGATCATGTATTCTTCCCATTGGCTTCTATATTTGAGAATTGGATTCTCAGCTGCTTCGTACGCCCCTTTAAAATCTGGATCATCCCTGTACATGTCCCTGAGATCATCAAAACCCAATGTTTTGACTTTGAACTCTTGCAATAGAAAACACTTCCTGCTCAAAGCATCAACAACTTTGTTAGCAGTACCATAAATATGTTTAATCACAAGAGTAAAATTCTGCATATATTCAACCCATTTAACATGTCTTTGATTCAACTTTTCTCGTTGAGTCACAAATTGCAGTGCATGATTGTCACTGTATAAGACAAACTCCTTGGGAATCAAGTAATGTCTCCATTTCTTCAATGACTATATAATAGCATAAAATTCCTTGTCATAATTGGAGTATTTCACTTTCGCTTCATTCATCTTCTCGCTGAAGTATGCTATCGGCCTGTCTTCTTGAATCAAGACTGTCCTTGTTGCAAACCCACTTGCATCGCATTTCACTTGAAATGTCTTTTGGAAATCAGGCAACACCAGAATTGGTTGTTCTGTGATCTTCCTTTTCAACAGATTAAAACTCTTCTCAGCTTCTTCTGTCCGGTGAAAATATTTATGTCTCTTTTTCACTGTGTCCATCATCAGTGCACTAATTCCACTGAAATTCCTAATGAATTTTCGGTAGAAACTAGCCAATCCGTGAAAACTTCTCACCTCAAAGATATTCCTTGGTGATGGCCAATTCTTGATTACCTCCACTTTATCTGAATCCATCCTCAACTTATCTGCAGAAATAACAAAACCCAAATAAATGAKCTCTATCTTCATGAATGAGGATTTCTTCATGTTTATCAGCAACTTCTCCTACTGTAACCTCTGCATCACTATAGCCAAATGTTTCATATGCTCAGCTTTTGTTTTACTGAAAATCAGTATGTCATCTAGATATACGATAACAAATTTTTCGATGAACTCCCTCAAGACTTCGTTCATCAACTTCATGAAGGTACTCGACGCATTTGTTAAGCCAAACAGCATAACAAGCCATTCATACAACCCTTCATTGGTTTTGAATGCTGTCTTCCATTCATCACCTTCTCTCATGCGAATCTGGTGATATCCGCTTTTCAAGTCAATCTTCGAATTTTTTTTTGCTCCACTTAAGCAATCCATCAGATCGTCCATCCTTGGCAATAGAAATCTATACCTGATGGTTATCTTGTTAATCGCCCTTGATTCAATACACATCCTCCAGCCTCTGTCTTTCTTCAGACTGAGTACTGTCGGAACAACACACAGAATCAAGCTTTCCCTGACCAAACCTTTGTCCAACAAATCCTAGACTTGTCTTTTGACCTCTTCATTCTCTTGCGGTGTCAATCTATACGCGGCTTTGTTTGGTAAATTGACTCCTAGTATGAGATCAATATGATGACTCATGCTTCTGATCGGTGGCAACGAACGAGGTAGTTCGTCCACTACTATGTCAGCGAACTCTTCCAGCAGTTCCTGAACCTCTTCTGGTAAATCATCCACTCTTGTGCTGGTCAAAACAACCTTCGATTTTCTGACCACAATGAATTGTGGTTCCTCTTTCTTCTTAACCTCTGTAAGAATTTCCTTCCCACTCATGAGAAGTACAGTGTTACTTACTTCAGGTTTTACCTCCTTATCTTTGATTGGAAGCAACATGTGAGTCCTCCCATTCTTCTCTAGGGTTTATGTGTTCATTCTCCCATCATGAATCACATTCCTGTCATATTGCCACGGTATACCCAGGAATAGATGAAAAACATCCATAGGAATAACATCACATAATATCTTATCATTATATCCTCCTATCTTAAATTCAACTAAACATTATTTAGTGACAGTTACCTGATGTCCTTTTTGTAGCCACAAAACTCTGTATGGGCTTGGGTGATCAATTGTCTCCAGCTCCAGCTTTTCTACCATCTCTGTTGAAATGAGATTATCTGTGCTACCAATGTCCACAATTACCTTGCATACCCTATCCTTGGTCTTGCAAGCAGTCCGAAAAAGTATGTTTCTTTGTAATGAACTCTCCACCTCCTTCTCTGGTGTCAAAAGAGTTTTTCGCATCATCAACGATCTTCCGCCTTCAACATCTTCTGCCTCAATATTCTACCTCTATGCTTCAGCGATGTGAGTCTCTCCACTCTCTTTCTTTTTATCTAGACACTCATAAGACTTGTGTCCATTATTTCCGCATGTGAAGCATGTTATTACTCCACCTCTTCCTCTTCCTCTACCTCTGGTACGAGGAAAAATATTATTATCAGCATAATCTCCTCTCTGTTCAGTATGCTACCCTCTCTGTTCAACATATTTCCCTCACTGTGAGCTTCCACCTCTCTCAGTTCGAGTCTGAGGTTTCTTCTAGTCCTCCTTGGGTTTCTGATTTTTATCCTGGGCAACTGATTTGCCTTTGGGCTGACTTCTGCCTCGACCTCTTTGACCCTGCTTTTGGCTCAGCTTCTCTTCCTCTTTTAGAGCCATATGATAAGCATATTCCACCATTCAGATGGTCATCATGCTCATCTCATATTGAATTTCGTATCTCTAGCCATTCATATACCTGGAAACTTTTTCATCATTACTTTCACGATGACCTACCCTGATGTTCAGCCTGTAGAACTCTTCAGTGTACTCCTTCACTGTCATCATCTTCTGTCTCAAGTTCTGCATTCTTCACAACAAAATAATTTGATAATCTCTGGGAATGAATTTTGCCTTCATCTTCACAATCATTCTGTCCCAACTCTTGATCTTCTGCTTGCCTTTGCATCTTCTGTCATCTTGTAGCTCATCCCACCACAATGCTGCATGTCCCTTTAATCTTGTGACAACATGTTTGACCTTCTTGTCCTCTTTGACATCTTCATAGTCAAAATATGTGTCCAGAGCTCTAATCTAGTCTAGAAGCTCCTCTGCATCTAGATTTTCCTCATAAATTGGAATGTCCATTTTCTCTCTTGCACCCATTCTTGCAATAGCCCTAATCAAGCGTTCGTTTTCTACATCTTTGGCTACAACTTCTTCTTCTTCATGTTCAACCTCAATTTCACTTTCAGAATCACTAAGATCCCCAGCACTGACTGTGCGTCTCTGTACTGTCTCCATGTCTTCAAGTCTGGCGCGTAAGTCACGCATCTCTCTCTCCATGGCTGGATCAGGTATCTGCCTACTCCTTCTTCTCTACATTTCCCTATCCTTTGGTGGATCGAGTGTTTCCCTGTCCCTTCTCCTCGACGGCATGGTGAATTCTCCTTCCCTGCTACAGAAAGCAAAGAACCTTTCTGAGCTCTGATACCAAACCTGATGCAACCCTCCTCAACCCACAGGTCGGAAGGTCCACATACACAGGATCTTTCCTCTTCCACTGGCCTGAAGAGCTCCCAGAAATGGCTCTCCTATTTCCCTTTCGGGAAATCTACACCCACAAATAACTTCAAGAAATCCCCCCCCCTTATACTTCGGGAGATTGTACTTCTCACTTTCACGAATACGGTGGTCAAGCACCCTGTCTCTCGAATCCCCAAAACCCAAAACAGACAACACCTGACCTTTCCCTTGCCACTTTCAGATTTCTCCTTATCGTGATTTTGGGAGTTGCGATGTCAAGCAACTCATCCCCTCGACTCCCTAACCCAATTTACTGAAACTTTGATGCACTCACAAGCTTTGACCTTTCAACAACCCTTCACTCCATCGGGACTTCGGACTTCGTGATTTCACGAATCCTAATGCAAGGATTTCGGGACTTCACCCCACGAAACCCCAAAATGGTCAACAAAATTTGACTCCCATGTCAATAGTGCGCCACCTGTCCACCCTACTGATTCTGTGGCCCACAAAATCCTTTCGTCCCTTCGGGACTTCACGTTTCNCCACGGTCTACCCAGGAATAGATGAAAAACATCCATAGGAATAACATCACATAATATCTTATCATTATATCCTCCTATCTTAAATTCAACTAAACACTATTTAGTGACAGTTACCTGATGTCCTTTTTGTAGCCACAAAACTCTGTATGGGCTTGGGTGATCAATTGTCTCTAGCTCCAGCTTTTCTACCATCTCTGTTGAAATGAGATTATCTGTGCTACCAATGTCCACAATTACCTTGCATACCCTGTCCTTGGTCTTGCAAGCAGTCCGAAAAAGTATGTTTCTTTGTAATGAACTCTCCACCTCCTTCTCTGGTGTCAAAAGAGTTTTTCGCATCATCAACGATCTTCCACCTTCAACATCTTCTGCCTCAATATTCTGCCTCTATGCTTCAGCGATGTGAGTCTCTCCACTCTCTTTCTTTTTATCTAGACACTCATAATACTTGTGTCCATTATTTCCGCATGTGAAGCATGTTATTACTCCACCTCTTCCTCTTCCTCTACCTCTGGTACGAGGAAAAATATTATTATCAGCATAATCTCCTCTCTGTTCAGTATGCTACCCTCTCTGTTCAACATATTTCCCTCACTGTGAGCTTCCACCTCTCTCAGTTCGAGTCTGAGGTTTCTTCTAGTCCTCCTTGGGTTTCTGATTTTTATCCTGGGCAACTGATTTGCCTTTGGGCTGACTTCTGCCTCGACCTCTTTGACCCTGCTTTTGGCTCAGCTTCTCTTCCTCTTTTAGAGCCATATGATAAGCATATTCCACCATTCAGATGGTCATCATGCTCATCTCATATTGAATTTCGTATCTCTAGCCATTCATATACCTGGAAACTTTTTCATCATTACTTTCACGATGACCTACCCTGATGTTCAGCCTGTAGAACTCTTCAGTGTACTCCTTCACTGTCATCATCTTCTGTCTCAAGTTCTGCATTCTTCACAACAAAATAATTTGATAATCTCTGGGAATGAATTTTGCCTTCATCTTCACAATCATTCTGTCCCAACTCTTGATCTTCTGCTTGCCTTTGCATCTTCTGTCATCTTGTAGCTCATCCCACCACAATGCTGCATGTCCCTTTAATCTTGTGACAACATGTTTGACCTTCTTGTCCTCTTTGACATCTTCATAGTCAAAATATGTGTCCAGAGCTCTAATCTAGTCTAGAAGCTCCTCTGCATCTAGATTTTCCTCATAAATTGGAATGTCCATTTTCTCTCTTGCACCCATTCTTGCAATAGCCCTAATCAAGCGTTCGTTTTCTACATCTTTGGCTACAACTTCTTCTTCTTCATGTTCAACCTCAATTTCACTTTCAGAATCACTAAGATCCCCAGCACTGACTGTGCGTCTCTGTACTGTCTCCATGTCTTCAAGTCTGGCGCGTAAGTCACGCATCTCTCTCTCCATGGCTGGATCAGGTATCTGCCTACTCCTTCTTCTCTACATTTCCCTATCCTTTGGTGGATCGAGTGTTTCCCTGTCCCTTCTCCTCGACGGCATGGTGAATTCTCCTTCCCTGCTACAGAAAGCAAAGAACCTTTCTGAGCTCTGATACCAAACCTGATGCAACCCTCCTCAACCCACAGGTCGGAAGGTCCACATACACAGGATCTTTCCTCTTCCACTGGCCTGAAGAGCTCCCAGAAATGGCTCTCCTATTTCCCTTTCGGGAAATCTACACCCACAAATAACTTCAAGAAATCCCCCCCCCTTATACTTCGGGAGATTGTACTTCTCACTTTCACGAATACGGTGGTCAAGCACCCTGTCTCTCGAATCCCCAAAACCCAAAACAGACAACACCTGACCTTTCCCTTGCCACTTTCAGATTTCTCCTTATCGTGATTTTGGGAGTTGCGATGTCAAGCAACTCATCCCCTCGACTCCCTAACCCAATTTACTGAAACTTTGATGCACTCACAAGCTTTGACCTTTCAACAACCCTTCACTCCATCGGGACTTCGGACTTCGTGATTTCACGAATCCTAATGCAAGGATTTCGGGACTTCACCCCACGAAACCCCAAAATGGTCAACAAAATTTGACTCCCATGTCAATAGTGCGCCACCTGTCCACCCTACTGATTCTGTGGCCCACAAAATCCTTTCGTCCCTTCGGGACTTCACGTTTCGTGATTTCGCGAGTCCTGTTGCAAAGATTATGGGACTTCAATCTACGAAACCCCGAGATCAAAATACATGGGTAATTCCAATAGCTCATGTTGGCTTAAATCTATGGTTCTACCTCTCCTGAGATTGAAACTTTTGAGAATACTCATCCTAACTCCCCTGCTCCTCTGTGAGATCTGACGACTCATGGGGCTTCGTGAATTCTCCATAGAGAATTCCGACCGTCCGTCTCTTTCCTTCACAAGGACTTCTGCAATTGTTACCAAGTGGTTTTTCCACGGTACTCAACTACCTGTGACACAAACTTGTGATGCCTTCTCACTATTCCAATGCACAAACTTCCTGTGCTTTCTTCACCGGTTGTGGAGACTCTATCCCTTCTGAGATTTCTCCAACTCTAGGTCTTGAAAAAGACTCTTGCATGCACTCCTTGCGACAGACCTTCAAACACTTCCAAGTGTTGAACTACCTTTGACTCTACGCACACCTGCAGTAGCAGTCTCTCAATACTTCATTCAGGTTACAAGACCTGAAACTCTAATCGGCCTGTGCACACCTTGCGTGGCTCCTGTGCCTAGCTGCACTTCTAAGGGAATGAGAACAAAATCTATCTTATCTGGGCTTTTAGAGACAAACCTCTGAACCCTTTGTCAACGCACTCCTTGCAGACAATTCAACTGCACTCCTTGCAGGAACTCTTGCTCAGATAGAGAAACAATTGAAACTCATTTCCCTTACTCTCTCTCTCTCTCTCTTAGATTTTAGACATTCAACAAGAAATCATTCATACATATCATAAAAGAAATTGCTTGACAGAAAGAGGAAAACATTCATGAGCATAACATTCAAAAATGCATACACAGAGAATATTTGAACACCATGAGTCTGAATCAAAGCCTTCTTGTATTAATCCACGACNCACTTTCAGATTTCTCCTTATCGCGATTTTGGGAGTTGCGATGTCAAGCAACTCGTCCCCTCGACTCCCTAACCCAATTTACTGAAAATCTGATGCACTCACAAGATTTGACCTTTCAACAACCCTTCACTCCATCGGGACTTCGGACTTCGTGATTTCACGAATCCTAATGCAAGGATTTTGGGACTTCACCCCATGAAACCCCAAAATGGTCAACAAAATTTGACTCCCATGTCAATAGTGCGCCACCTGTCCACCCTACTGATTCTGTGGCCCACAAAATCCTTTCGTCCCTTCGGGACTTCACGTTTCGTGATTTCACGAGTCCTGTTGCAAAGATTATGGGACTTCAATCTACGAACCCCCGAGATCAAAATCCATGGGTAATTCCAATAGCTCATGTTGGCTTAAATCTATGGTTCTACCTCTCCTGAGATTGAAACTTTTGAGAATACTCATCCTAACTCCCCTGCTCCTCCGTGAGATCTGACGACTCATGGGGCTTCGTGAATTCTCCATAGAGAATTCCGATCGTCCGTCTCTTTCCTTCACAAGGACTTCTGCAATTGTTACCAAGTGGTTTTTCCACGGTACTCAACTACCTGTGACACAAACTTGCGATGCCTTCTCACTATTCCAATGCACAAACTTCCTGTGCTTTCTTCACCGGTTGTGGAGACTCTATCCCTTCTGATATTTCTCCAACTCTAGGTCTTGAAAAAGACTCTTGCACGCACTCCTTGCGGCAGACCTTCAAACACTTCCAAGTGTTGAACTACCTTTGACTCTACGCACACCTGCAGTAGCAGTCTCTCAATACTTCATTCAGGTTACAAGTCCTGAAACTTTAATCGGCCTGCGCACACCTTGCGTGGCTCCTGTGCCTAGCTGCACTTCTAAGGGAATGAGAACAAAATCTATCTTATCTGGGATTTTAGAGACAAACCTCTGAACCCTTTGTCAACGCACTCCTTGCAGACAATTCAACTGCACTCCTTGCAGGAACTCTTGCTCAGATAGAGAAACAATTGAAACTCATTTCCCTTACTCTCTCTCTCTCTCTCTTAGATTTTAGACATTCAACAAGAAATCATTCATACATATCATAAAAGAAATTGCTTGACAGAAAGAGGAAAACATTCATGAGCATAACATTCAAAAATGCATACACAGAGAATATTTGAACACCATGAGTCTGAATCAAAGCCTTCTTGTATTAATCCACGACTTCTGTACATGGAATTCGGCTACACAACTCTCTTCTTCTTCTCCTCTATGCTCTATGCTCTCAATTGGCATCCCCCCTTTTACAATACACAATGAGGGTGTCTATATCCCGTTTCCCTCTTTCACTCTAAAATTGTCTAATCTAGAATTAAATTCTATCTACTTGCATTAACTATCTTAAATGCCTTCTACCTACTAAGGATGAGAGAAGATCACTCAAGGTCCGTTTACATTTTACAAGTTTTCCTCCACTTGATGGCTTCATTAATATTTTAAGACATTTTCAAAATTTGTGCTGGGTGCTTTTCCAGCTGTCTTTCGCCTCCGCACTGGCTTGCTTGAGATGCTCCTGCATCAATTTGTCCCTTCTTCCCTTGATGAATTTATCTTTGTTTCTTTGTGTTTTGGGTTGGAATAATGTCTTGTGTGTCTGGGGGTAAACCTCCCCTCGTTATTTGGCATACTTTGGGAGATAGCTTGCTTATGGATGTCCTTCTAGGCGAAATGCACTTGGATTTATTAGCTGGTGAGTGCTTAGGTTTTGTCGGGCCGCACGCTTTTAAAGATTGATATTCCAGCATGATCCCCTTTTAATGATCTTCCATTCTACATTTTTTTTTCCAGAGCATTGCCTCATATAAGCCCCTTTGAATTCCTTATGCTATGAAGGTTGATCGAGTCACTGATCAATCATCCTGAACCATTGGATCCTTTTGCAACGCTAGTTTAATATCTTCCTATTTGAGATGCAAATTGAGTTTCCCGAATTGCACCTGTTTATCTACCAGTATTCCCACTTGTTTCTGTTCTTTCCCTAATAATAAATATCTATATACAATATTTCAAGCACCCACATACCTTAGAAGTTGGTTATTAATTAATTGGTTCATATGCGACTAGATATAAAACTACGGGTGTTTCTTAACCCAAGATATATACTTCTTGATCTACCTTTTATGCATGCCTTTGTAATAGATCAGATGCTTCCCATGCCTCCGTTGCTCGATCTCGATCCCAATATTCTAGGGAAATTTCTAATGATAATGGTGGTTTAACAACTCGCTACAAGACTTAATATGAAATGGTTTTTTCTTACTCCCTTTCCTTTACTACTAGTGGTGGTGCTACATTTTTGCAATTAAAAGCACCCTTTGCATGTTGGGAAAAACTCCCCTCTTACTCAACGATCTTGCACTGCATTACTTAGCGAAATTTTACTTCATTTCTCACTGATTGAATGTTTTTAATTCTTTGCATTTTTTTTGAGGTGCCAAGGCTTTGCACCTCCTTCCTTTGCCAGCAAGTGCATATCCTTTATTTTTACGTTGTGTAACCTCTATGTTGTATCCTTTGCGAATTGTATCCCTCGATGATATATATCCCATGCGAAATGTCTTCCATCAATCTCTACGTTGATTGGGGGAGTAACCTCAGCGTTATTTTTCCGTCTCCCTCGAATGGTGGTTTCTAGGATTGTCTCTGTGTTTCAATTAATGTTGGGCTTTCCTCATAGTGAAAAATTATGGCGCCTCATGGGCTTTCCTCCTCATGGCTTGTCTCTTGGTGTGCTGGCTTGTATTTGGTGCTTTTTTCCTTGTGACTCGGATGTGTTGTCTCTCTATCCTATGCTTGGAAACAAGGTCTTGATGATAACCATCCCATTTCTTTATTGACAACTAGCCCAATTCTTTCTTATATTAGACACCCTTATCTTTCGTAATGTTGTATTAAACCTTATGTTGAGAATACTCATGTTTCCTTTAATTTTTAGAAAAGTAAAGGGATTCTATTTACATTTGATTTATATTTTAAATAGTAGCTAAAAACCCTTCCCTTGTGGTGTGAGTTTTAGAAGATGCAAAATCCAAAATTTCTATCAATTAAGAATTCAAGGTGAAATGGGTTATAATGAATTGAACAAACCTTTAGAAATATCATTTTACCTCTCTTTAAGTTTGGAATCCTTGTAATGAGTTTCATTTCATTGTTGAAATGGTGCGTTATATGACGATAAGTTTTTTTAAATCCTTCTTGTGTATATCATTTTGGGCCTCTTTAATTATTCTAATGGAATTGATGAGCCAACTTAATTTCCTCATTTTATCATTAAAGAAACTTAATCTTCAAAAAAATCCCTATGTATGGACCTGGAGGTTAGCAATTGAAACATTAAATAAATTCTTAATTATGGATTGATTTTACTTCCATTATTTAATGGATATAATTGGTAGTTATTAATTATCATGATATGCCCTTGGTTATCAATTCAAAGCACTAGACCATGGTGGTTTGAAACTTATTAATATTTAACTGCTTAATTTGAGGTACAATATGTTCAATGATTAATGATGTTACTCTCAACTTCCTTAGTTGATAGAGTAGGCTCTTGAGAGTCATGATGATTGATTACGTATTTGGATTCCTTGTGCCATGGAATAAAGTGAATGTATAAATATTTGAGTAAATAGATTCCTTGCGCCATGGAATAAAGTGAATTTATAAATGTTTGAGTAATTGGATTCTTGTGCCATGGAATAAAAATTGATGTGAAAATGTTTGAGTAATTAGATTTCATGCACCATGAATTTGGGATGAATTATGTGTGATGGGTCATATGATTAGATTTATTTTTTTCTATGAATAAAGTTAACAATTACTCTTGTGCCTTGTAATAAAGGTAATGTATGATTGATTATGTGATTAGATCTCTTTTGCGCCATGTAATAAAACTGATGAGTAATCTTGTGCACCTTNAATTGCTTGACAGAAAGAGGAAAACATTCATGAGCATAACATTCAAAAATGCATACACAGAGAATATTTGAACACCATGAGTCTGAATCAAAGCCTTCTTGTATTAATCCACGACTTCTGTACATGGAATTCGGCTACACAACTCTCTTCTTCTTCTCCTCTATGCTCTATGCTCTCAATTGGCATCCCCCCTTTTACAATACACAATGAGGGTGTCTATATCCCGTTTCCCTCTTTCACTCTAAAATTGTCTAATCTAGAATTAAATTCTATCTACTTGCATTAACTATCTTAAATGCCTTCTACCTACTAAGGATGAGAGAAGATCACTCAAGGTCCGTTTACATTTTACAAGTTTTCCTCCACTTGATGGCTTCATTAATATTTTAAGACATTTTCAAAATTTGTGCTGGGTGCTTTTCCAGCTGTCTTTCGCCTCCGCACTGGCTTGCTTGAGATGCTCCTGCATCAATTTGTCCCTTCTTCCCTTGATGAATTTATCTTTGTTTCTTTGTGTTTTGGGTTGGAATAATGTCTTGTGTGTCTGGGGGTAAACCTCCCCTCGTTATTTGGCATACTTTGGGAGATAGCTTGCTTATGGATGTCCTTCTAGGCGAAATGCACTTGGATTTATTAGCTGGTGAGTGCTTAGGTTTTGTCGGGCCGCACGCTTTTAAAGATTGATATTCCAGCATGATCCCCTTTTAATGATCTTCCATTCTACATTTTTTTTTCCAGAGCATTGCCTCATATAAGCCCCTTTGAATTCCTTATGCTATGAAGGTTGATCGAGTCACTGATCAATCATCCTGAACCATTGGATCCTTTTGCAACGCTAGTTTAATATCTTCCTATTTGAGATGCAAATTGAGTTTCCCGAATTGCACCTGTTTATCTACCAGTATTCCCACTTGTTTCTGTTCTTTCCCTAATAATAAATATCTATATACAATATTTCAAGCACCCACATACCTTAGAAGTTGGTTATTAATTAATTGGTTCATATGCGACTAGATATAAAACTACGGGTGTTTCTTAACCCAAGATATATACTTCTTGATCTACCTTTTATGCATGCCTTTGTAATAGATCAGATGCTTCCCATGCCTCCGTTGCTCGATCTCGATCCCAATATTCTAGGGAAATTTCTAATGATAATGGTGGTTTAACAACTCGCTACAAGACTTAATATGAAATGGTTTTTTCTTACTCCCTTTCCTTTACTACTAGTGGTGGTGCTACATTTTTGCAATTAAAAGCACCCTTTGCATGTTGGGAAAAACTCCCCTCTTACTCAACGATCTTGCACTGCATTACTTAGCGAAATTTTACTTCATTTCTCACTGATTGAATGTTTTTAATTCTTTGCATTTTTTTTGAGGTGCCAAGGCTTTGCACCTCCTTCCTTTGCCAGCAAGTGCATATCCTTTATTTTTACGTTGTGTAACCTCTATGTTGTATCCTTTGCGAATTGTATCCCTCGATGATATATATCCCATGCGAAATGTCTTCCATCAATCTCTACGTTGATTGGGGGAGTAACCTCAGCGTTATTTTTCCGTCTCCCTCGAATGGTGGTTTCTAGGATTGTCTCTGTGTTTCAATTAATGTTGGGCTTTCCTCATAGTGAAAAATTATGGTGCCTCATGGGCTTTCCTCCTCATGGCTTGTCTCTTGGTGTGCTGGCTTGTATTTGGTGCTTTTTGCCTTGTGAATTGGATGTGTTGTCTCTCTATCCTATGCTTGGAAACAAGGTCTTGATGATAACCATCCCATTTCTTTATTGACAACTAGCCCAATTCTTTCTTATATTAGACACCCTTATCTTTTGTAATGTTGTATTAAACCTTATGTTGAGAATACTCATGTTTCCTTTAATTTCTAGAAAAGTAAAGGGATTCTATTTACATTTGATTTATATTTTAAATAGTAGCTAAAAACCCTTCCCTTGTGGTGTGAGTTTTAGAAGATGAAAAATCCAAAATTTCTATCAATTAAGAATTCAAGGTGAAATGGGTTATAATGAATTGAACAAACCTTTAGAAATATCATTTTACCTCTCTTTAAGTTTGGAATCCTTGTAATGAGTTTCATTTCATTGTTGAAATGGTGCGTTATATGACGATAAGTTTTTTTAAATCCTTCTTGTGTATATCATTTTGGGCCTCTTTAATTATTCTAATGGAATTGATGAGCCAACTTAATTTCCTCATTTTATCATTAAAGAAACTTAATCTTCAAAAAAATCCCTATGTATGGACCTGGAGGTTAGCAATTGAAACATTAAATAAATTCTTAATTATGGATTGATTTTACTTCCATTATTTAATGGATATAATTGGTAGTTATTAATTATCATGATATGCCCTTGGTTATCAATTCAAAGCACTAGACCATGGTGGTTTGAAACTTATTAATATTTAACTGCTTAATTTGAGGTACAATATGTTCAATGATTAATGATGTTACTCTCAACTTCCTTAGTTGATAGAGTAGGCTCTTGAGAGTCATGATGATTGATTACGTATTTGGATTCCTTGTGCCATGGAATAAAGTGAATGTATAAATATTTGAGTAAATAGATTCCTTGCGCCATGGAATAAAGTGAATTTATAAATGTTTGAGTAATTGGATTCTTGTGCCATGGAATAAAAATTGATGTGAAAATGTTTGAGTAATTAGATTTCATGCACCATGAATTTGGGATGAATTATGTGTGATGGGTCATATGATTAGATTTATTTTTTTCTATGAATAAAGTTAACAATTACTCTTGTGCCTTGTAATAAAGGTAATGTATGATTGATTATGTGATTAGATCTCTTTTGCGCCATGTAATAAAACTGATGAGTAATCTTGTGCACCTTTAGTTATGTTTCCGTGTGATGAACTAATTAATTAGATTTATCGCGTACCATGGAAAAATGCCATTATATGATTGATTTGGTAGTTGATTTCTCTTGTGCCATGAACAATAGTGATGTTGATTTATTTAGCTAGTTGGTTTTGGACTTGATTGCGTTAGTGGGATGTAGACACCTCCTTGTTCTTTAGAACGATTGCCAAGACTGAGACCTTAAATGGTCAAAATCAATCGGATGAATCCTGAGCTTGAGTTTTTCTTATGTGTCTTGGAGGTCCTAACCTAGTAGGGTAGGTTGGGTGGGTAGTTTCTATGTGTTATCCTTATGTGATGAGTTAATATTGCGTCACCATTTACGATACTTGTTTATTATGTGGTGTTATCTAATGTGATGATGTGTTAATTGTGTGTCGATACTAATTGTGTTGATGAGTTGGTTGCGTCATTATTGATTACGATGATGAGTCACTTGTAATGCTTTTAATTATGATGTCATCATTTATGTGTTGTTATGAGTTATGTGTTGACGTTACTTTCCTTATGCGTTTAAAAAAATATTTTACCTCTTGTGCTTCATTTTTTCTAGTCATAATGGAGGGGCCGTTACATTCAAGCAATACCTTGGTGCATAAGAGTAAGAGGAATTTACATAAGGAAGTCAAGAAGCAAGGGAGCGTAAGTATAGTTTTAATTCAAGGGTATCAAATTCTTGTCATCATTAGTAACTTGTTATGTCAATTCTTTCAAGGTCAACATCATCTATCAAGCGCTTCAAGCTTCTTAATAAGGAATGACCCTTATGTAACTCCTATATATATTAATAAATGAATATCTAATTTAACAAATAATGAGATTTCAATACTAAATTACCTATCCATTTAAATAATTATAAGAAGATCAATCCATGATTGATAAATGATTTAATGTTTCATATGCTAACCTTCATCTCCATACCTAAGGGTTTTCAAGAAGATAAGTTTCTTTTAATGACAAAATAAGGGACTCAAGGTGGCTCATAATTTCCTTTAGAGGAACTAAAAAGGCCAAACAATAATATATAAAAATAAACCAAGTGTTTACTTATTTTTCATTAAGGGAAATAAAAGGGGTCCAAATATTATTGGAGCAACTAGTTAAGGCCTTTAGAAGCTAAATCACCCATTCACCGAGTAAGGTGATATACACAATGACACTCACCAGACATCATAAATTTGAATAAAGTTTAATCAAGCAACAAGGAGAAGAGTCATTGCACCAAGCTTTACCCTAAGTAACAAATCACGACAAAACCTCACTGTCTTCGATAGAATGAGGATCCGGGTAACTATTAACTGTGCCTACTCAGAACGAGAACCAGAGAAGGCATTGTTGCAAGTGATGCCCGCTTATCATATCATTGAGGAGAAATGGTAGACTGGATGAATCTGCCCAATCACAGTCGAGATAAAAAATATTCTCATCAAATATCTCCAAATTCCTAGCACGCTTAACATTCACATATTGATCTTGGTGAATATTTGTCCAGCAAGGATGAACCTTCATAGCACTTTCAGTCAATGATTAATGTTAAGTCAATTCATGTGAGGCGTGATTACCGGATTTATCATAGAGGAAGGAGATGTCTTACTCGAATCAAATGAGACTTAATTTAATTAAAAAAATATTTGCATGCAAGGTTGAAGGATCTAGGTAGGCCTATCTATGGACTAGATAGTCATTCAATTAGAATATCATAACAATATACTAAATACTAAATGATTAAATCAAAATATCATAGAAAGAAGAAATAATTATTATTCAGGTAGTTGCACAAAAAGGTTGCGTTCACTGTGATCAACCTTTATATTTATAATAATACATAGCTTCATAGAACAAACAATTAGCTGCTCCTGATTGAATGCTTACACCAATTTATTTTAGAAAACTACTCATGCATTTTGCATGCATTATTTAGTCATACAATCTATATCTAAACACTAATAGACATAAAATAAAATTGAAAATGGATTGATGGATTGCATCATGTCAGATGATTGACAAGAATGCATCAATTACCAACATACTCCCCCTTTATGCTGAGAGGGCTCATAATCTGATCTCAAAGTTTCAAAAACTAGACTTTAACAACTCCCTTAGTGAAAATGTCTGCAATTTGTTCTTGATTCTTTATATATCTTAGTTCTACTTCCTTATTTTGCACCAAATCTCTAATGAAATGATACTTTAAATAAAAATGTTTTGTCCTTCTATGATGGACTGGATTCTTGGTCAATTTGATGGCACTAGTGTTATCACAAAATATCACTGTAGGATGAATTTGTTTCTCTCCAATTTCATCTAGAACTTTTATAAGCCATAATGCTTGTGTACCCGCTGAGGTGACTGCAACATATTCTTCTTCTGTGGATGAAAGTGAAACTATACTTTGCTTCTTTGAGCTCCAAGTAATCAACCCCGAACCAAAAGATAAACAATTACCAGATGTAAACTTTCGATCATCCAAACTACCTCCCCAATCAAAATCACTAAATCCAACAAGATTAAACCTTTTAGAAGTGTAATAATGAATACCAAAATTTAGAGTTCCTCTCACATACCTCAAAATCCTCTTGNTTCAATTAGAATAACATAACAATATACTAAATACTAAATGATTAAATCACAATATCATAGAAAGAAGAAATAATTATTATTCAGGTAGTTGCACAAAAAGGTCATGTTCACTGTGATCAACCTTGATCTTTATAACAATACATAGCCTCATAGAACAAACAATTAGTTGCTCCTGATTGAACGCTTACACCAATTTATTTTAGAAAAATACTCATGCATTTTGCATGCATTATTTAGTCAGAAAATATATATTTAAACACTAACATACATAAAAGAAAACTGCAAATGGATTGATGGATTGCATCATGTCAGATGATTGATAAGATTGCATCAATTACCAACAAAGGTTTAGAGATATATCCTGTCAAATAATTTTAAAAGAAAACACAAGGAAGGTAGAAGGAACGAGTTACTCCTTTGTAAATATGTACAGAAGAGTCTGTTGCTAAAATTTTCTTTAAATTTCTATATTGAACAATGCACCACGAGAGTGAATCTGATTATGTTAGCTCAGGTTACAATTAACCGTTTAACCGAAAAAACGAGCCATCGATACAATTACCTTCGACAGTACAGGTTTAAGCAAAAATTGATCCAATATTAATAAAAATGGTGATGCTACTATCACATCCATATACACACCGAACCCCTTTTGTCAAAGGGAATCCTTCAAAATTTCAACCATGACACAAGTAATATACAAATCTATAATTTTGTTTAGGGTACTAAGGTTTCCAAGACAATATCAACAACCGATGGAAACCACCAAGAAAAATTGTGTCTGGATATTATAACAACTAGTAACAAATAATTACCTTCTAACATTCTCAGTGGGCTATCCAACTAGTAGTGAGCAAGTAGAATCACATTTGGGTTGAAAAATAAAATACATCTAACGATTTTGAATACTTAGCTTAAGAGGATGAAATGATAGTAATGCCAAAAAATGTATATTCCAGATTTCATAAAAACCCATGAAAGAGATTATCAATCTGATTTTAGAATTTCATCACAATTTATGTCGAGGTTCTAATAATTCTTGCATACAATAAAATCCTTATACATTTACAATCTCCAATAAAATACAGTAATCGATGATGGAGAACTCAAATATGTTCTTCTTTGTTGGCACTCTTGAAGATGTCCTTCGACAATTGACTTTCCTTTTTCCCTCCCGCTTGCTAATCATCGAGACTTCACTGGTACCTCTAACTCTGAGCTTGCCTCGCAAGGTAGAGCCATCACTCTCTCTCAAGATGGGTATCCCAACTCTCAGAAGTAAAACCAGTAAAAAATTCTACAACATAACCTTACCCACAACCAATGCGATCTCTTTCCCCTCTTTTCAATTTTCTTCATAGGATTTTCCTTAATGACACATCCCCCTTACAAAATTAATTCACTTTTTAATTAGATAAATTATAATTATTTCCCCCTTACACTTGTCACCCTTTCCCCAAGTTGCACAAGTAAATCCATATTTTATTTTAATTAAAGTCAATTTCCCTCACCCTTCCTAAAAGCGCTCCTTAAATCACTCCTAGTTGTCTTTTTATTCCCCTTATTTCCAATTAAGGAATGACTCCTTACTAAATCTGAGTTGAGTTAGAATAGGAGTCCTCTTCTAGTTAGACTAGTGTTAAATAGACTCTAGATATCTTTCTATGCATACTCATTCTTTCATCTTTATTTCTTTCTCATTTTAGAACTACCTTTATTATTTTCTTGCACACATGTGCC
>JZKD02S1612935.1:756353-784950 GCA_000966675.3 Picea glauca | reverse complement strand
TCATTTATTTGGGTTTTGTTATTTCTGCAGATAAGTTGAGGATGGATTCAGATAAAGTGGAGGTAATCAAGAATTGGCCATCACCAAGGAATATCTTTGAGGTGAGAAGTTTTCACGGATTGGCTAGTTTCTACCGAAAATTCATTAGGAATTTCAGTGGAATTAGTGCACTGATGATGGACACAGTGAAAAAGAGACATAAATATTTTCACCGGACAGAAGAAGCTGAGAAGAGTTTTAATCTGTTGAAAAGGAAGATCACAGAACAACCAATTCTGGTGTTGCCTGATTTCCAAAAGACATTTCAAGTGAAATGCGATGCAAGTGGGTTTGCAACAAGGACAGTCTTGATTCAAGAAGACAGGCCGATAGCATACTTCAGCGAGAAGATGAATGAAGCGAAAGTGAAATACTCCAATTATGACAAGGAATTTTATGCTATTATATAGTCATTGAAGAAATGGAGACATTACTTGATTCCCAAGGAGTTTGTCTTATACAGTGACAATCATGCACTGCAATTTGTGACTCAACGAGAAAAGTTGAATCAAAGACATGTTAAATGGGTTGAATATATGCAGAATTTTACTCTTGTGATTAAACATATTTATGGTACTGCTAACAAAGTTGTTGATGCTTTGAGCAGGAAGTGTTTTCTATTGCAAGAGTTCAAAGTCAAAACATTGGGTTTTGATGATCTCAGGGACATGTACAGGGATGATCCAGATTTTAAAGGGGCGTACGAAGCAGCTGAGAATCCAATTCTCAAATATAGAAGCCAATGGGAAGAATACATGATCTAGGAAGGATTATTGTTTAAAAGTAATCATCTTTTTATTCCAAAATGCTCCATGAGGGAGAATTTGTTGAAGGAGAAACACAGTGGAGGATTGGTTGGACATTTCTGTCATGACAAGAAGTTCACAAAGTTGAATGAGTCATATTTTTGGCCAGGAATGCAAGAAAACGTCAAGATATTTGTGGACAGATGCAGAATTTGCCAGCATTCAAAGGGAAAGAAACAGAATGCAGGGTTTTATCAACCATTACCCATACCTGAGAGGCCGTGGGATGCAGTCAGCATGGATTTCATATTGGGGTTGCCAAGAACACAAAGAGGGTTTGACTCAATCTTTGTGGTGGTTGATAGATTTTCCAATATGGCACACTTCATTCCATGTCAGCAGACCAGTGACGCAACTCACATTGTGAATCTTTTTTTCAAAGAAGTCATTCGACTTCACGGCTTACCAAAGAGCATAGTTTCGGATCGAGACACTAAGTTTGTAGGACACTTCTGGAGGACCTTATGGAAGAAGATGGGAACTAAATTATCGTTCAGTTTGGCTTATCATCCTCAGACGAATGGACAGACAGAAGTGGTGAACAGAAGTCTGGCAGACTTGCTGAGAAGCTTGGTGACAAAACACCACATCCAGTGGGACAACATATTACCACAGGTGGAGTTTGCTTATAACGACTCAGTTAACAGAAGCACGGGGCAGAGTCCATTTCAGATTGTTTATGGCATGCAGCCGAGAGGAATTTCTGAGTTAAGGGATTCAGAACAAAATGTGATTAGGAGCACTAGTGCAGAAGATTTCGCAGAGGCGATGAAGGAACTTCACAGCCAAGTGAAGGAGCGATTGCAGAGTTCGAGCCAGGAATATAAGCACAGAGCAGATCAACACAGGAGACAACTTCAATTTGAGGTTGGTGATTTGATTCTAGCACATTTGAGAAAGGAAAGGTTCCCGAGAGGAACATACAATAAACTGAAGATGAAGAAAATCGGACCATGTAAGGTCTTGAAGAAATTTGGGGTGAATGCTTATGAGATTGAATTACCCGATGGGATCAGAATTTCTCTAATATTCAATATCTCATATTTGTACCCATATAAAGATGAGGAAGCAGGAACGGGAAATGAACAACCAGAGGTCCAGTGGACAAAATAGATGCCATTTGCAGAAAAGCCACAAATGGAGTGCATACTGGACAAAAGGGTCGGCAAGAAGACCAGGAGAAAGCAATACTTTGAATATTTGGTCAAATGGAAGGGCCATCCAATTGAATATGCCAGCTGGGAGAATGAAGCAGAGATCCAGAGGCGTGGACACATCGTACACAAGCTCATGGACAGGAGTCCATGAAAATTTTCAAGCAAGGGAGTATGATGCAGGAGCATCTCAAACGAGCCAGCGCGGAGGCGAAAGATAGCTAGAAAAGCACCCAGCACAAATTTTGAAAATTTCTTAAAATATTAATGAAGCCATCAAGTGGAGGCACACTTGTAAAATGTAAATGGACCTTGAGCGATCCTCTATCATCCTTAGTAGGTAGAAGGCATTTAAGATAGTTAATGCAAGTAGATAGAATTTAATTCTAGATTAGACAGTTTTAGAGCGAAAGAGGGAAACGGGATATAGACACCCTCATTGTGTATTGTAAAAGGGGGGATGCCAATTGAAAGCATAGAGCATAGAGGAGAAGAAGCAGAGAGATGTGTAGCCGAATTCCATGTACAGAAGTCCTGGATTAATACAAGAAGGCTTTGATTCAGACTCATGGTGTTCAAATATTCTCTGTGTATGCATTTTTGAATGTTATTCTCATGAATGTTTTCCTCTTTCTATCATACAATTGCTTTTATGCTATGTATGAATGATTTCTTGTTGAATGTCTGAAATCTGAGAGAGAGAGAGAGAGAGAGAGTAAGGGAAATGAGTTTCAATTGTTTCTCAATCTGAGCAAGAGTTCCTGCAAGGAGTGTAGTTGAATTGTCCGCAAGGAGTGCGTTGACAAAGGGTTCAGAGGTTTGTCTCTGAAAGCCCAGATAAGATAGATTTTGTTATCATTCCCTCAGAAGTGTGGCTAGGCACAGGAGCTGCGCAAGGTGTGCACAGGATGATTAGAGTTTTAAGTCTTGTAACCTGAATGAAGTATTGAGAGACTGTTGTTCCAGGTGTGCGCAGAGTCGAAGGGAGTTCAACACTTGGAAGTGTTTGAAGGTCTACCACAAGGAGTGCATGCAGGAGTCTTTTTCAAGACCTAGAGTTGGAGAAAGATCAGAAGGGATAGAGTCTCCACAGCCGGTGAAGAAAGCACAGGAATTTTGTGCATTGGAATAGTGAGAAGGCGTCGCAAGTTTGTGTCGCGGGCAGTTGAGTACCATGGAAAAACCACTTGGTAACAGTTGCAGAAGTCCTTGTGAAGGAAAGAAACGGATGACCAGAATTCTCTATGGAGAATTCGTGAATCCCCATGATTCGTCAGATCTCATGGAGGAGCAGGGGAGTTATGGCAAGTATTCCCAAAAGTTTCAAGCTCAGGAGAGGCAAAACCGTAGATTTAAGCCAACAGGAGCCGTTGGAATTACCTGTGGATTTCTATCTCGGGGTTTCATAGATTGAAGTCCCATAATCTTTGCAACAGGACTCACAAAATCATGAAACGCGAAGTCCCGAAGGGAATAAAGGATTTTTGGGGCCACAGAATCAGTAGGGTGGACAGGTGGCGCACTATCGACGCGGGAGTCAAATTTCGTTGACCATTTCGGGGTTTCGTGGGGTGAAGTTCTGAAATCCTTGCATCGGGATTCGCGAAATCGTGAAGTCCGAAGTCCTAATGGAGTGAAGGGCCGTTGAAAGGTCAAAGCTTGTGAGCGCATCATAGTTTTGGTAAATCAGGTTTTGGGAGTCGAGGGGACGATTTGCTTGACATCGCAACTCCCGAAATTGCGATAAGGAGAAATCCGAAAGTGGCAAGGGAAAAGTTAGGCATTGATTGTTTCAGGTTTCAGGGATTCGAGAGACAGGGTGCTTGACCACCGGATTCGCAAAATTGTGAAGTCTGATCTCCCGAAGTATAAGGGGGGGGAATTTCTCGAAGTTATTTGTGGGTGCAGATTTCCTGAAAGGGACATAGGAGAGCCATTTATGGGAGCTGTTCGAGCCAGTGGAAGAGGAAAGATCCTATGTATGTGGACCTTCTGACCTACGGGTTGAGGAGGGTTGCGTCACGAATTCACTGGGTAGAAGAAGGAAAAATGCAAAGTTGGTAATTTCCCACCAAAACATAGAGAAAAGAGGAAATTCTAAAGGATACATTCATTGAGTGTAACCAAATCACAAAGAATTTATGGGTTTAAATTTTTGGTTGAGTGCATTCAAAACCACAAAGGGAAATCTAATGGATAATTTCCTGAGCAAGGGGGAAGGCACAAAGCCTTTGACTCCTCCAAAATGCAGAGAACAATGAGGGGAACTTAATCATAAAAGCGTAGAGAATATTGCATGCTGGGTGAAAATGCAAAGACCAAATAAAGGAAGGAAAATGTAGAGATATTATAGATACAAATTTCAAGATAAATTTCATAGCCATCCATTAACTCGCAAAACTTAACATCAATGAATATAGCCTCAACAATAAACTACATCTATATATAACCCAAACTTATTACATTTAAGCATAGATAAGAAATATTGTAACAACAAATGACGATGATAGACTTGGAGATGATTCCCACAACTATCGTTCCTCCTTCCTTCTCTTTCTCTCCAATCGTTGATACCTCACTAGTACCTCTCATCCAATGCTAGGGGTACTATTATTTCCCCTTAGCCTCCCAAGCCACAAAGGCTCCACGCACAACCACAGCCATAAATTATCTAGATCCCATCTCGTCTCACAAGGTAGAACCCCTACTCTCTCTCTCGAGTTGGGTATCCCAACTCTCACAAGTAAAACTAGTCAAATTTTTTGTAGCATAACCTTACTCATAACCAGTCTCTTCCATTCCTCCTCTCAGCCATTTTTTTTATAGAATTTTCTTAGTGACAACTTTCCATTTGCACATTAAATTCATTTTTTTTTATTTAATTAGGAATTATTCCCCCCATACACTTGTTATCCCTTCCCTTAGTTGCGCAAGTAAATCCACAATTTAATTTAATTAAAATTTAGTTTCCCTCACCCATCCTAAAAGCGCTCCTAAAATCACTCCTAGTTGTCCCTTTATTCACTTTATTTCCCATTTATGACTGACGCCTTTCTAAAATGGAGTTGAGTTAAAATAGAAATGTTCTCTAGTTAGACTAGACTCTAGATACATTTCTATACTTACACATTCTTGTATGCTTTATTCATTTCTTATTTTAATTTCTAATTTGGTATTTACTTGCATAAAGTGTATTAAATCACTCTTTAGATTTGTTTTATTTTTTATTGATTTCTTAAATTGATTTACTTCACCCCTCATTATTTATTTTATAAATTAGTTTTTACTCTTCTCATTAATCTTAGACTTAGGCCTAGTTACATTTTTATTTGCGCGATCTTAGACCCTTAGGGATTATGCTTAATAAATTCATTATTTAGTTAATTAATTAATCAATTAATTAATTTGACAAGTTATCAATATCTTATAAGGTTTAACATTTTCTCAAAGTTCTCTAGGCCACCTAGATTCATTGGCTCATTTTTTTTTAAATACCATGACGTGCCCTTCAAGACGCACTTCATGCTCCAAGGGTGCCACTCACCTTTGATTCAAATTTTAATTACACGACGTGCCCTTCAAGATGCACTATGTACTCCAAGGGTGCCACTCTCCTTTGACTATTTTTGGTAGTTATCCAACCCTTGGATTCAATACTCCATTCAGGCGACCTTGTGGGAGACTAAGGGATTATAAGGAATAAGGACCCCGCCTTATTGCGCGCCCCTTAGAATCTTCATGAGCGATTTTCTCAATATTCCCTCAAGGCATTGTGGATCTCTTGAACGAGGTAATCATTAACCTACAATTAGAGCCACGGTGGGAGTGCTAGTAAGCGCTGACAAGGGTGTTGCCACACCTCTCCCTCAATATCTGGTTGTTGTGCATGGCCCCTTTACTCATTATGTGAGTCTGATTAGCAAGCAATCGTCAGCTTGCATCCATCAATGAAACATTTTCAATGATCCATAAACAAATTCATAATATACCCGATCATATGTCACATATGCATAAATAAAATACCCAAACCAATACAATCCACTCCCTGACTCGATCCAGAGTCCATGGTGGTTCATTGATGCCATTGGCATCCTCAATATGTCAAGTATCTTGCACACTCAGGGGAAACTCGTCAATAGAATCTATCAATACATAGATATCAAATAACATAATATCATAATCCATCAACATCATCACAAGAATCCATAAGTGAACAGACAACCATATGCTAAAACTGGATCACTTGCACACAAGTATCCTCAAAGAATAAGTCAATAACATGTGCTTGCAAGAGAGTGATGTTACATACACCCCCTCTTGTTTTAAACATAGTCTCGAAGTTTCACAGTATATAAATGCAGTAAATAAAGCATCTAACAAGATCTAAATGTCTAACTATCAAACAAATATGGAAATTGTTGGCTCATATCATATGCATCCTCCCAGGTAGCTGAGTGTGGACTATAATTGTCCCACTGGAGCTTGACCTGATTGATCGTTCGATGCCATATATGTCGAATGTGATGGTCCAGAATGTGGATTGGCTCTGCCATGAGTGCACCCTCATCCGACACCTGCAAGGAACTCATGTCAATCACATGTGTAGGATCACTAACATCATGTCTCAAAATAGATACATGAAAAACATCGTGCATATGCCTCAAAGAATCAGGCAAGGCTAGTCGATAGGCCACGAGCCCTTTATTTTCCACAACTTTGAAATGTCTCACAAACCTATGAGAGAGTTTATCACCCTTCCCAAACTTAATCAAACTCTCGTGTGGTTTTACCCGTAAGAAAAATCGATTGCCAACTTCATAATTCCAGTCAATACGTTGCGCATCGACATAACTTTTATGTCAATCTTGTTCTTTTTTAATCCTTTGTCTTATCATTTTCATTTTCTCTTCCATTTCTTGGATCGCTTTTGATCCTACCAGGACCCTATCCTCAAGTCTATCCCAGCTCAAAGGTGTCTGACACCATCTCCCATAAAGAAACTCGAACAGTGTCATATTAATGGTTCTTTGATAGTTGTTGTTGTACGCAAACTCTATCATTGGAAAGAACTCTTCCCAATGCTTATGTTGGTCCATCACGTACATACACAACATATCTTCCAAGATTTGGTTCATTCTTTCTGTCTACCTGTCTGTCTTCGTGTGATATGTTGTACTAAATTTAAGTTGGGTTCCCAAGGCCTCTTGGAAACTAGTCCAAAATCGCCTTCTAAACATTGATCCTCTATCAGATATGATCCTTTTAGGCATGCCTTGCAATCTCACAATCTCACTGATAAAAACTCTAGATATTTTTGGCACCTGATACATCGTATGCATAGGGATAAAATGTTCACTCTTCGTTAGAGTGTCAACTACTACGAAAATTGAGTCGTTCCTCCTTGTCGTCAGTGGAAACCCAACAATAAAGTCCATCGAAATGACTTCCCATTTTGATTCTTGAATAACGTGTGGTTGTAGTAATCTTGTCGGATGTCTATGTTCATCCTCCACTTGCTGACATTCTAGACATCTCGCCACATAGTTAAATATGTCCTCCTTCATTCCTTTCTAGAAGAATAAGGGCTTAAGGTTTTCCCTCATCTTCATGACTCCTAGATGAGCCATGTACATTGCCTTATTATCTTCGCTTAAGATCAAACTTCTCAATTCGTCATTAAGCGATACGTAAATCTGGTTTTAATACCTCAATAATCCGTCATTGTCCAATGTAAATCCATCAAATTTTGGTACCAACATGGTGTCTTGTCTGATATTTTCCTTAACCTCTTTATAGTAGTCATCATCGCATTCTATAGTTAGAATATTTTCTCGAAGATTTGTATAAAGAGGTGTCACTGAAAATATGTGTGGTATCCAACTCAACGCATCTACCACTTTTTTCATTATTCCTTTTGTGTAGTTAATCTCAAAATCATACTCGCTAAGAAGTTCTGACCAACTCCTTTGTCACGCATTCAAGTCACTTTGCATAAAAATGTGTTGCAACCCACAATGGTTTGTCTTTAGTTCGAATTTACATCCAATCAAGTAGTGTATCCACCCTCTCAGGGAATACACATTAGCCAATAATTCCAATTCATGTGTCATGTAGTTCTCTTCATGTTTTTTTAATTTCCTTGAGATGTAAGCGATCACTTGACTACCTTGCATCAAGACTCCACCTAATCCTTCCTTGGATGTGTCTATTCATACCAATAAGTTATCGTCCATGTCAAGGAATTTTAGTATCAACGTTTTCATCAACAACTCCTTGAGCTTTCGACATGCTTCCACGCATTTCTCAGTCCATACAAACTTCTTGTTTTTCTTCTGCAATTCTATGATCAGATTTTCTATCTTTGAAAAACCTTCGATGAACCGTCGATAATATTTAGCTAAACCCGTGAATTTAGGTACTTCTAGTATGTTCGTCGGCATATTCCATTCCATAATAGCCTCTACCTTCATTGGATCCACAATGATGCCTTCACCAGAGATAGCATTCCCTAAGTAATGAATCCTCGATTGATAAAAAGAGAATTTCGACATTTTCCCATATAATTTGTTCTCTCGTAAACACTTTAGTACCAAGCGTAAATGTTCATTATGTTCTTCCGTCATCCGAGAATATATCAATATGGCATCAATAAATACTTGAAAAAATTTGTCCAAGTATTCGCGGAACACCCCATTCATCAAGCTCATGAATACCCCTAGGGAATTTTTCATTCCAAACAGTAAAATGGTAAACTCGTAATGCCCAAGCCTCGTCTTGAATGTGGTCTTACGAATGTCTTCCTCTTTAATATGGAGCTAGTGATATCTCGATCTCAAGTCGATATTTGAAAACACTGTCGCGCCCTTCATTTGGTCAAACAAATCATCTATTCTTGGAAACAGATAATGGTTCTTGATCTTTTCCTTGTTCAATTCATTGTAGTTAATACAGAGTCTCCACAACCCATCCTTCTTCCATATGAAAATAACAGGTCCACCCCAAGGTGACACACTTGGACATATAAGTCCTAGGTACAACAACTCCTTCAGTTTCATTTTCAACTCCTGTAACTCAGGGGTTGACATCCGATAAGGCGTTCTTTCTATTGGTTTGGTTCCAAGTTTTAAGTCGATGGTAAATTCCAGCTCTCTTTCAGGAGGAAAACCCGGTAACTCTTCTAGGAACACATCTGCAAACTATCGTACTACCAGAAGGTTTTCTAATCTTTTTGCCATGTCCTTGTCGTTCAGTGCTAAGATTTCATATAGATTGCATCTTTTTGTGCATGCTCTTCTGTAGTTGTAGGGAAGAAATGAACCTTAAGGAAACTCCCTGGTTTATTCCTACAATCACTCATATTTGTCCCTCATCATTGTTCAAACTCAACCGTTTCATATTACAGTTGAATATCGAATCATGTGATTCCAACCATTCCATACCGATCACAATTTCATAATATCATGATGTACAGGTTGGCCTTCATTACAAAATCTCCTAGATTAAGGCTACAGTCTGTAACCTTTCCTTCAACCTTCTTCTTGGCACCCGAAGTGATTCCCACGTAGCTAAACTTGTCTTGTTCGGCTTCCTTTACCTTAATTACTTTTAGTGATGCACCAGAAATAAATCTCTATGTAGCACCAGGTACTATCAAAATAATAAAGGTCTGGTCAATGATGGTACCTAATGTATTGAGAATAGTAGACTGGTGCTCGACCTGGAAGTTATTCAACTATGCATGAATCTGATGGGCCTTTCCCAAATCTCCTACTGTAGTGTGTTCGGATGACCCGACTACTCTAAACCTCTCAACCAGATAGTCATGTTGGTAATGTGGCTCTCCACATGTCCAACATCTATTCTTCGGTCCAATACTTCTGGTCCCCGAAGTAGAAGTTGTTATCCCACCAACTTGAAACCCTGGTATGTTCTTCTCAATAGGCCTAAACTGTTGTTGTTGCGGACGACGTTGATGCTGGTGTTGTGGTCCTCTGTAGGGAGTTCGTTGTTGAGGCATTGGTCATCATGGTGTCGTGAATGTGGATCCTCTTGAAGTACCTCTATACCCTTATGAATGTCTAGCTGGTGTATGATGTTGTTGCACACCGGATGTCGCATGTCTCGTCGGTCTTGTAGGAGTACTGCTCTGAGACACATTGATTAGATCTTCCTTAGATATGAAGGCCTTATGGATGGAATAATGCAGCCTTTGAGGCATTAGGATCCTCACTTTCACATGAATTTTGATGTTAAGGCCGAACACAAACTTGTTGAAATTGATCTTCTCGACGTTCAGATGTGGAGCATACCTAAGAATCTCCATGAATCGAGCCTCATACTGAGGCACCGTATGACCACCCTATCGCAAGGCATTGAACTAATTGAGTTGGCACTTAATGAACTCCTCTAAAAAATACCTCTCCCAGAACTTCTCCTCGAACAGTTCCCATAACACTTCTTCTGTGACCATGTTCAGTTGTGGCAGGATCATCTTCCACCATAGAAGAGAGCTCCCCTTCAGTTGAAAGATCATCATGCATAATTTCATGTTGGAGGTGTAGTCTCGATGTGTGAATCATATTTCCATGTTATCCAACCATGCCTCGATGGCTGCATCGTCTATGGCACCCAAGAACTCAAGAAACTTGACCTTCTCGAGTTCTCTATGAACGCTACCAGTATCGGCGGGGGTGCGCTATGGACCCTCAGGGGGTACAAGCACCCTGGCCTCATCTCTATATAGACGGTTAATCAAGGCCTCTAACATCCTCTGAAATGACCTCATCAACCCAACCACATCCCCACCAACAATATGCTCATGTCTATGACTTGTTCTTCTCCTTGGGGGTTAGACCCCTCTAGCATTGATGCTACTGGAGGCATTGTGCCTCCTCCCCTAGAACCACGTCGTCTACCTCCACAGTGTCCTCTAACCATGATTACTTGCAGGGACACAATTAAATTTAATTAGCTAAAAAATATTAATAAATTATTTAATACAGTGGAAGGCATAATAATCCCAAGTCGTGGGGTTGAACTCGCTCTAATACCATATGTAACGGCCCCTCCATTAAGACTCAACAAAACAAAGAACAAGAGGTAATTTTTTTTAACGCATAAGTAAAGTAACGTCAACACATAATTCATAGCAGTGCATAAATGATGACATCTTAATTAAAAGCATTACAAGTGACTCATTGTCGTAATCAATAATGATGCAACCAATGCATCAACATAATTAGTATCGACACACAATTAACACATCATCACATTAGATAACGACACATAATCAACAAGTATCATAAATGGCAATGCAAGATCAACTCATCACATAACGATAACACAGAGAAACTACCTGCCCAACCTACCCTGCAAGGTTAGGACCTCCAAGACACATAAGCAACGCTCAAGCCCAAGATTCATCTGATTGATTTTGACCATTTAAGGTCTTAGGGCTGGTGACTATTCTGAGGAACAAGGAGATGTTTAATTCCACTAATGCAATCAAGTCCAAAACCAACTAGCTAAATCAATCAACATCACTATTGTTCATGGCGCAAAAGAAATCAACTACTAAATCAATCATATAATGAAATTATTCCATGGCGCACAAGAAATCTAATTACTTAGTTCATCACGCGGAAACATAACTTAAGGCGTGCAAGAGTACTCATCAATTTTATTCCATGGCACAAAAGAGATCTAATCACATAATCAATCGTGAATTACCTTTATTACAAGGTGCAAGAGTAATCATTAACTTTATTCATGGAGAAAAATAAATTTAATCATATGACCCATCATACATCATTCATCTCAAATCCATGGCACAAGAAATCTAATTACTCAAACATTTACACATCCATTTTTATTCCATGGCGCAAGAATCCAATTACTCAAACATTTATACATTCACTTTATTCCATGGCATAAAGAATGTAGTTACTCAAACATTTATACATTCACTTTATTCCATGGCACAAGGAACTCAATACTTAATCAATCATCATGACTCTCGAGAGCCTACTCTAACAAGTAAGGAAGTTGAGAATAATAGAATTAATCATTAAACATATTGTACCTCAAATTAAGCAACAAATATTAATAAGTTTCAAACCACTATAGTCTAGTGCTTTGAATCAATAACCAAGGGAATATCAGGATGATTAATAACTACCAAGTCTATCCATTAAATAATTGAAGGAGAATCAATCCATAATTAAGAATTTATTTAATGTTTCAAGTGCTAACCTTCAGGTCCATACATAGGGATTTTTTTGAAGATTAAATTTCTTTAATGATAAAATGAGGAACCTAAGTTGGCTCATCAATTCCCTTAGAATAATTGAAAAAACACAGCACCACCAATAGTAGTAAAGGAAAGGGAGTAAGCAACAACCATTTCATATTCAATCTCGTAGCGAGTTGTTAAACCACCAATAGCATTAGCAATTTCCCCAGAATATTGGGATCGAGATCGAGCAGCAGAGGCACGGGAAGCATCTGAGCTAGTAGAAGGCATGCAACAAAGGTAGATGAAGAAGTATCTATCTTGGGTTAAGAAGAACCTGTAGTTTTATATCTAGTCACATATGAACCAATTAATTAATAATCAGCGTCTAAGTTAGGTGGGCACTCGAAATCCTGTATATAAATATTTATTATTGGGGAAAGAACGGGAACAAGTGGGAATACTGGTAGATAAACGGGTGAAATTTGGGAAACTCAATTTGCATGTCGAACATGAAGATATTAAAAGAGCATTGTGAAAGGATCCAATGGTTCAGGATAATCGATCAATGACTCGATCAACCTTGATAGCATAAGGACTGCACAATGGCTTATACAAGGCAACACCCTAGACAACACAGCATAGGACGGAATATCATTCATAGGGGAGCACACTGGAATATCAATCTTTAAAAGCGTTCGGTCGGACAAAACTAAGCACTCACCAATTAATTAATCCAAGTGCATTCCTCCTAGACAGACCTCCATAAGCAAGCTACAGCCCAGAGTATGCCAAAAAATGAGGGGAGGTTTACCCCTAGACACACAGGACATTCTTCCAACCCAAAAAGCTGAGAAACAAAGCTAAATTCACCGAGGGAAGAAGGGACTAATTCGCTAGGTAGAAGAAGGAAAAACTCAGAGTTGGTAATTTCCCACCAAAACGCAAAGAAAAGAGGAAATTCTAAGGGATAAATTCGTTGAGTGCAACCAAATCACAGAGAATCTATGGGTTTAAATTTTTGGTTGAGTGCATCCAAAACCACAAAGGAAAATCTTATGGATAATTTTTTGATCAAGGGGGAAGGCACAAAGCCTTTGAATCCTCCAAAACACAGAGAAAAATGAGGGGAACTTAATCATAAAAGAACAAATAATATTACATGTTGGGCAAAAACGCAGAGACCAAATAAAGGAAGGAAAACACAGAGATATTATAGATAAAACATCAAATACAAATTTCAAGATAAATTTCATAGCCGTCCATTAACTTGCCAAACTTAACATCAATTAATACAACCTCAGCAATAAGTTGCATCTATATATAACCCAAACTTATTACATTCAAGCTTAGATGGAAAGGAAAGGCAAGGTAATGCATGTCAAGGCAAGGAAATGAAAGGCATGGCAAGGAAAGGAAAGGCGTGTCAAATTAAATCATGGTATGGAAAGCCAAGCCAAGGAAAGGAAAGGATATACATGTTAAGGAAAGGAAAGGCATGGCAAGGAAAGGAAAGGAAAGGAACAAAAAGACAAGACATGGAAAGGAAATGCAAGGTAAGGCATGGCATGAAAAGTCAAGGAAAGGGAAGGAAATGCAAGGCAAGGTAAGGAAAGGAAAGGAAATTATAGACATGGAAAGGCATGGCAAGGCAAGGCATGGAAAGGAAAGGAAATGCATGGCAAGGAAAGACATGACATGTCAATTCAATGCAAGGAAAGGAAATGTAAGGAAAGGAAAGGCTATACATGGAAAGGCATGGCATGGAAAGAAAGGGAAAGGAAGGACATGGAAAGGATAGACATGGCGAGAAAAGGCAATGCATGGAATGGCAAGGAATGGAAAGGAAAGGCAAGGAAAGTCTAGGAAAGGAATGGCAATGGGGATGAATTGTACTGAAAATTACTTCAAATACTAATTCATAAACTCTTTCTGGAGTTAAGGAACGTTTTGTTGAATATTTTTGTGTGCATTGATTTCAACACATAGATTATTCTATTGTTGGTTTGAATTCTTATGCATCTAGTAAGGATTTCCTTTCTACCAAGTTATCTTATGTGATTGAGTAAATTAATTACATTGTTATCTTTAGTGAATAGTTATATGTGCTTTATTAATGTGTTTCCCTTATTTTTTGTAATAGGTATGTTGTCATTTAATGCATTAATTGTTGTAGAATTGCTTTTGCAGGAAAGTATGAATCAAATGTAAAATGTCTTGTGATGTTCATGTAGGTTTCTCCCTTTATAAAATAGTGTAAATCTATGTTTCCTCGGAATATACTTGTAGCAGTAATTTTCTATGGAATTAGTTCTTAGAAGAATAGAGTTACGAAGTTGTTTATATTTGCTGTTTCTGAGAGTTATCTTTTGAGGATAGATTTATTTAAATCCATTTAGATTAGATTTATTTCTTGCAATTTCATATATAACAGAAAAGAGTGGAAATCAAAACACTTTGAAATTCATACATTCATCAACATAAAATAAGAAAAAAATGAGATTCATAAAAAAAAATCCATGAAATGTGTGTGTGTGTGTGTGTGTGTGTGTATTTAACATCATCTAAATTGTACATTCTTTACAAAATGACACATCGTGCCCAATATACGAAACAATAGCAAGTGCCCTTACATAAAAAAAAATTGTCATATCGTGGCCTAGATACAAAATGGCAGTCATTGGTCACTCATTGACCACTTCCACCCTTGCCACCCTTAGGAGCATCTCGAAAATAGAAATCCCTTCTCTTTCTCGAAGAACCACCATGAGTGGTTTTTCACCTAGGCATGGTTCAACACTCTGAAGACTAGACAAAGAAAAAACATTGTTATAATATTTTTTCCACAACAAATTAAAAGACTTACAAAATGATACTTTGTAATTCAACATAAGAAAACTCACTGCAAATGGTATTGACAATCGTGAGGGTGTTACCCTCCTATGTGACCTTAATCTCTCAGTGATGCCACCCTGTGTTAGTTACAAGGATAAAATCATTAAATTTAAACAAATATGCATAAAACCAATTCCATTCATGATACATAAAAATTGATCATCAACACATTATATCACCATGAATAACTCGTGAAACAGTTGAGAGTCTCTATCAGGTGGAGCACTTGGTTTTACAGCATGCTCTGAGAAAAAATCTATTATGGCATTCTCGATGGATAGCACAAATGGAAATGTCATTCAGGGTGGGTGGCATATGGGTGCATCCATTGTGGATGGATGCAATGGAAGAGGTGGTGTGGGTGGGTAGCATGAAACTGCAGCCACTGAGGATGCATGGAATATGAAAAATGGTGGGGGTGAGTGATGATGAACCCCCACATGATGTATAAAGGATGTCATAACCCTTGGCCTATAAATAGGTAACCCAAAATCCGTGGTAGGTTTCCCAAGGACTAGACTAGTAATATAACTAGAGAAAAGATCAAAAACCTGCATACATAATAATAATATTTTTATTAGTACCAAATAGTAAAATTCAACAACATAAATACAAAAAAAAATAGATTTAAATGAGATTTAACTCAACACATGATACCTTTGAAGCAGACGACTTTTCCATCCCAAGAGGACATTTCTCAGCATTTTCTGGTACCGCAACCTATAGAAACACAAGAACATTATAATTGAGGATGCCAGAAAATAAAGAAATCACTATGGTGAATTTATCAAATGTGACACATATATGTGGATGTGGTACACTGAATGAGAAAATTTTCTCTATTGCTACATCAGTGGTGGACACATACATTGAGTCTTCATCCATCAGTGTAGAGGGTATGCTATAGGAGCGTAGCAACTGCAAAACATCATACAAGAAAACATCAAAATAAATACACATAATACTATATAAATATATAACAATGAAGAACATAGATATGGTTAAGATACTAACATACTCCATGAAGCTCTGATGTCCACTAGCCTTCATAGGCCCATAGAAAGTTTTCATGCAACTCGAGCATCTGTGAGGATCACATAAACGACTACTATGTCCATGTGACCTCTCCTCATTGCACTCTTCTCTAGGAGTTGAAGGTATGACCCCTCAACCAATGTCACTAGCAAGAACCTCCTACTAAGATAGTGCAACAAAACTACCATGTTGCACTAGACTCTGATTCAAGGCTAATAAAGCTACATGTTCTTGTTGCATTCCCTCTACAATGGGAGCATGTTGGGAAGGGGGGTTAGGCTTTCTCTTAGGAGGACAAGGACCTAGCAAGGGATCATGCCTAGCATTGGTTTTGTGTGGATCCTCGATCCACCCCCTGGAAATCACCAATGTTAAAGTAGTTTACATGGTGACCCAAAATAAATTATGCTCATAATTTCTTTAATAAATATAAAGGCACCTCCCTATTATTGTAGGGAGGTTTATCAAAGACCATGAACCACCTATCCATCCAGTTATCAAGAAATTATGGGTGGATGCACTAGTCCATACAAATATGTTTCTTGTTTACAGGTGGTTGTACTCCATATCTAGAATCAATAAATAAAGACATCAAATCTTGTTTTTAAATATTCAAGTCTCTAAGTTGGTTTTTATCGAGTCCATTCCTATAATACTCGAACATCCTAGACCTATATAGTAGTTAATTTCCCATGGGCACTTGCAATGGATGATACAATGGCATCCAATGAAGTGGCCAAAGACACTCGGTTGGGCTCTCTTGAACCCCTTAATTCATCGACAAGAGATCTCAAAGTTCTCAACCCCTCATCAATTTGTGTGTTAATGTTCTGTGGTTGTGGTGGTTGGGTTTTTCTACACATTGGTTTTCTTGTGTGTGGTTTTCATTGTCTCTAGGTTCCATGTTAATAATATCTACTGCAATTTAATAATGCATGGAACATAAATTAGGTCGGTTTTTTAATTAAAATATAAAATTACAAAAAACATGAAAATTAAAAGTTTAAGAAATTTAAAAAACAATGAAATAATCACGCTCACATGCATGCATTATTTTTAATTCATAATATATTTCCATTTGATATTGTGAAAACTATGATAATTTGACAGATGAATAATATATGATAGAAGAAAAAATGTGTATACCATCAAGAAGGATGATAAAACAATATAATTATTTCCATTGAAGGATGAATACCTTGGAGAAGTTTTTCTAGTGTTTGCAAAGTTCCTAAGCATTGTTAAAGAAATGAAGGAATGTTATGATGTTTTCTAGAGAATATTTGAGTGAGGCATACGACACAATGATGAAGTTGAAATCTCTTGGAAACAATAATTTTTTTAGAATATGGAATATTTGCTAAAGGGTATGTAGACATTGTGCAAAATAACAATTACAATGGCTTGTCACCTAAGAGGGGAATTGTGCATGACATAGACTTGATTTTGAGCATGATGTTGTAATCAAGTTTTTTATAAGATGAGTTCTATGAAGAGAGTAAACTTTAATTCATAGGTACCATAGTTGTTGTTAAAGGTATATTGATCAAGGAAAGTATGAGCTTATGTATGGTTTCAAAATTGATTACACAAAAGAGGGATGGTTATTGTAGAATGTGTATATATAGTTTAGAATTGAATAAGATCACATATATAAATAGATTTCCTTTACCAAGTATGGATGATTCGATGGACAATTTGTGTAGCACCAAATATTTTTTTGAGATAAACATGAAGAGTGGGTATCATTAAACTAGAATTAAAGAAGGTGGTGAATGGAAAATTGCATTCAATACAAAAGGAATATAAGTAGTTAGTTATGTAATATAGTATGACTAGTGTGACAAGTAAAATTGTGGTATAATAATGGAGTTGATTTTAATGTTGTTTCTATTATGCACTCGCAAGTTTGTGGATATGTATCTAGATGATATTTCAATATACAATGAGAGAAAATATGAGCATCTAGAACATCTAGCATTGATGTTTGAGACCTTGGTTAAAGAGGAGTTATGAATTAATTTAAAGAAGTGTGAATTATATAAAAAGGAATTGGTGTACCTAGGGTTTATTCTATACCAAGAAGGTTTGTACATGGCGTTAACCAAGTAAATGTCATTGAAGTTAGCAGCTCTCATAATATTTCAAATTTATACAAGAAGTTCATCAAGAATTACCTTATCATTATCTTAAATATTTTTAGCACACATTTATTAAAAGTAAAAAATTACTAGAGTGGGAAGAAAAGAAGAGAAATCAATCATACCTAGATTGAGTTGGACACAGTGTTCAGATCTTGTAAATTTTTGGTGCTCTACTCCTTTATATTTTCTCAATGAATTGAAAAATGTGAGGCGTGGTCTGTTCAGAGCACAAATCGCGTCTACGGTCCCTTAAGAAATGGCACGATAGGAACGCATGTGTGTTCCTAGGAATGCACATGTGTTCTTAAGAATGTGCATGTGTTCCTGAGAATATTCCTATGTGGCACACTAAGTAGAGGTTTGGGGTTTATCGAACTTATAACATAAAAAACATGTGTGTGTTCCTAGAAATGTACATGCATTCCTACGGGTGTGTGTTCCTGTTCACCCCATTGTGACTTTAGAGTCCACCAAATCCATGCACTCACCCTAAAATAAATACAAATATATGATTATGCTAAACAAATTTTCATTTTATCATCACTAAAATGGATGCATCGTATTGTTTTGCATTACACAATTATTGAAATCAATGCATCTCATTGCTCTAAATCATTTTTTATTGTACTATTTATGAAATAAATGCATCTTATTTTTTTGTGTTATATCAATACTAAAATCAATGCAAGTACCTAATGCTGATGGGATTTATCATTGTTGAAATCATTGCATCTCCATCATTGCTCTAAATCGATCTTTTTATTATCATCACTAAAATCAATATACCTTATTGTTTTGTGTTATATCATTACTGAAATCAATGCAGTACTCAATGATTGATGTTGCATTATTTCTTCATTTCCATGGTTGGAACATATAAATAATGAAAAACATCTATGTACTAAATTTTGAAACTTCATTCATTTTGATAATCTACTAAAGAATAATTATATATGTTAAGAGACCTTTCGTCCTCTTCATGTTGAACTATTCTCTGAATAATATTTTTAGTCCTAATATACTTCATGTTATTTCACACTTGAAACAAATTGAAAATGAATGATATGATAGTGTGGTGATAAAAATATGCTTGAATGAATGAAAAACAATAATTTACATAAAATAATAATAATGATAATTATAAATGAAAAAGAGATCTATATAAACCTTACTACTTTTATAGTATTAAAAACATTAAAAATTGATATTATATATTTATATTTATATGATGCATAAAAAAACATACAATAACTCTCAGTAACATTGATGTCCCCACAAAATCAAAATATAATGAAATTGAATTTAATAAAATAAAAAATTAAAGAAGCTTGTTAACTCTCCGTAACATTGATGTCCCCACAAAATCAAAAATCAAAATCTAATGAAATTGAATTTAAGAAAATTAAAAAAACTTATATGATAAAGTACTTATATATTTTACTTATTGTTTTATAATTAGTAATCCATATCAAAATTCAAGAGATATATCACTATAATAAATATTGTAATTCAAGAGATATATCAATATAATAAATATTGTAAAAAACATTGAAACTTATTTACATTGAAATAAGTATGTGAATTTATCATAACTTTGTTTATATATCCATTGATTTTACTTGTATATTATACAATTGTTTCATTAGCTATAAATTCCCTTATATATTTTACTTATTATTTTGATATTGTTTTATAATTAGTAATCCATATCAAAATTCAAGAGATATATCAATATAATAAATATTGTAATTCAAAAGATATATCAATATAATAAATATTGTAAAAAATGTTGAAACTTATTTACATTGAAATAAGTATGTGAATTTATCATAGCTTTGTTTATATATCCATTGATTTTACTTGTATATTATACAAGTGTTTCATTAGCTATAAATTCCCTCATATATTTTGGATGTGGTGTCACTCTGCTATTAATTTTACTATTTTATTTTGAGATTCTTTAATCTCCTTTTTTGAATTTCAAATTTTTGGAATTTCAAATTTACTTGGGTAAGATTAAGGTGGAGAGATTACCCTCTGACCTAAACAAACTTTCAATGTCTCTCTAAATCACTTGAAATGGAGTAGAGAATGAAATGGAGTAGAAAATTAAACACTCCTTTTTGGAATTTCAAATTTACTTGGGTAAGATTAAGGTGGAGAGATTACCCTCTGACCTAAACAAACTTTCAATGTCTCTCTAAATCACTTGAAATGGAGTAGAAAATTAAACACATGAATGTTTAAAAAAATTAAATATTATGATACATGATTTCAAAGATGTCCTAAAATGTACATTAAATGTTCAAAATATTTTAATTTTTAATTCATCACAATCATATCATATTAAAATGGGAGAACTCATCATCCTAGGACGTATTTGGATGGGAAGTCCCTTTAAAATTGACTTGGCACCATTATTTATATTACTCATTAATATTGAATTATGTTTCTACATCAATCATTATTGAAATTCCTGAATTAATATAGCCTAAGTGGGCATATAAATGGAAATATCATTTTCTTATTCACTATTTAGTGAAACTTGTTTTTTTATTTTTTTTTGAAAAAAAATAAACACGGATTTAATTAGATTTAATAATATTTTAGTCAAAGATTTTAAAAATTGATAATTATTAGTTATATTTTTTTTAGGAATAATTTTAATTAGATTTAATAATATTTTAGTCAAAGATTTAAAAAATTGATAATTTTTTACAAATTAGTTATATTTTTTTAGGAATAATTTTGACTTAGATTTATTTTGATTGCTTTAGCGTTTTAATTTTTTATTTTTATTTTTAAAACTAACTTTGTTTTCATGATATTAAATATACAACTTCTCCACTATAATAGGTTAATTTATATAATATTCGATCACGTTTTAATATTGAATATGCAATTTGGAAATTAGGACAATTTAACTTATACAATATGCAATCTACCTTTATTCACTACATATGAGAAGACTAGAATAGTTGTTAAATTGCAATGAAATTTCATTATGGTTATAATAATATTATTCATGACACACTTGAAAAGAATAGAGTATTTATCAACTTAAAAAAAATATTATCATACAAATATTGCAGTGAGTGATGAGATTATTCATTATACATATTACACTAGTAGAATACTTATGCACAACAAAATCTCATCTTATAGTAAAGAGATGATTCACAACAAATAGGGAAGAGTATATTACATAGTCAACTATATCTCATCGTACAATTGTTGAAATATTGTAATTGCAAAGAGTATTCTATTTATTATTGAATTATTTATTCATTAGATCAATCCCCTTTTGTGGATTGATTATGTCGGGCATTGTAATTGACCAAATCCCATTTTGTGGATTGGTCAAACCCTAAATATATTATGCAAATTGAGAAGTTGGCCCCTAGACTAATTAAAGTGGTTTTAACCACTAAGAAGACAAGTCGGTCCTACCCGGTGAAGAGACACCTTTCCAGTGTCTGCCAGTTTGTATAAATAAAGGAGGCCAATGCCTCATTTGTTCACTCACTCAATTCGCTCATACAGTGCACAATTTTGGTAGTTGCAGTTGGGAGAAGAAGGAAGAGAAAGGCACATTGCTCAGTGTTGGATATTATCTAGTGTTTTGGTTATTGTCTTGGAATTGTATTGGCTATCTATTTTAAGGAATTTTTTGTTGGGTTTTCTTTCCCATGAGGGTTTTCCAGGATAAATGTTGTGTATCTTGTGATTGTGTTTCTCTCAGTGATCTTATCTGTGCTATGGTTATCTAGTAAATTGAAAAGAAACATAATAATATATTAAACCTTAACATGGTATCAAAGTTAAGCTAAAGAGAGAATCTTTCAATAGATAAGAAAAATGTCACTGTTGTCGTACAAGAAAATTATGGTTTTCTATTGAAGAGGAATTTCGGCCTAAAACTCATCAAGGAAGTGTGCCCTAGCCTAGAAAACTCTTTGGCAGCCTCAGTGCACTTTTTCAGTGGATAGAACTCCCAGAAAGTGAAATCCTAGTTTTCATTGGTACCAGGAAACCAGAAGTACCAGAAAACCAGAGGTACCAGAAAACCAAGAAACCAGAACTAGTACCAGAAGCACCAGTCCATAATTTTGTTGGTCAAGTTTGAAGGGGAAAAAATTGGATTTTCTAAAATCTAACTGCACCAGGCTACTTGCCTCAGGCAAGCGCACCTCCTGGTAAGTTCAAAATTAAATTGTGAGAATTTTCAATTTTTGGTCATTTTCCTAGCTCCATGTAAAGATGTTTGCAAGCACTAAGATTTGCGACAAGATAGAAGGTGTAGAAAACTTTTGTGCCTGGAATTATAGGATTGCACTCGTTCTTGAAGATAATGACCTAGAAAGATTCATTAAACAAGATGTACCAAAAGCTATCGATGTTGCAGCTAAAGAAAAACACCAAAAGGACACAGTTAGGGCCAAAATAATCATTGCAGATTCTATTAAAGATCACTTGATTCCTCAAGTAGCTTCAAAGAAGACTCCAAAATAAAAAAATTATTCCCTAACCAGGATGTATGAAGGAAATAACATCAACCGGAATATGAATCTAAGAAATCAAATCAAAAGTACAAGGATGCAGAAAGGAGAAACAATTCAAGAGTATTTCTCTAGAATATCACAATTCATGGAACAGCTAGAAGCAATTGGTGATACTCTATATGAAGACGAACTCATAATTACAAACCTTAATGGTCTCATGAGACCTTGCAATGCATTCATCCAAACTATTTGTGCCAAAAAGGAAAAACTACACTTTGACAATCTTTGGGAAGAATGTGTTCAAGAAGAAGTAAGAGTAGCTAACCGAGAAGCAATACTATCAAGAGATGAAGATAAATTCCTAGCTGCTCATACTAAAGGAGGAAGGAAGAAGTATTACTTCCAGAAAGAAACTCACCATCATAAGGAGTCTCACTTCCCAAACAAATTCATTCATAAAGAATCTCACCCTCCAAGAAACTTCCAGAAGTTTCAAAAAGGTCAAAGAAGGGAAAAAGATTTATCATCCTACCAGTGTTACCATTGTGACAAGATGGTACATATCACTAAGAATTGTCTAGCTAGAAGAGAAGAATACAAGAAAAGAAACAAGAGGCAACATGCCCACACAGTTGAAGAAGAAGAGCCACCCACAAAGATGATAGAAGAACAGATTGAAGACTATGTCTTAATCTCTTCCCTATCGGGATCAATGTCACCTGGTGAGGAAACTTGGCTCATAGATAGTGGTTCTTTCAAGAACATGATAGGTCAAAGAGACATTCTCTCTAGCCTTACTGAAAATAAATTTCCCTAGAAGCTTACACTTGGAGATGATTACTAGTACCCTATCAAAGGAGTAGGAGAATCGAATTACAAACTTGATTCAGTGACCCCAATGAAGATGAAGGATGTACTATATGTACCAAGTTTTACAAAGAACTTACTCTCTATCTCATCTTTAGAGAAGAAAGGCTTCAGAGTTGCTTTCATATATGGAGAAGTTCTTGTGTGGCCCAAAGGAAAAACCTTAGAAGAAGCAATAACTATTGGAAAAGAAGAAGGTGGCTTGTATAAGCTAAAAGGTCACTCAGAAGCAGCCTTGACTCATTCCATTGAGAGTCCATGTGAAATTTGGCATAGAATACTAGCTCACATCAACTACAAGGCATTACCATATGTAAGCAAGGTAGTCACATGTCTGCCAGAATTCAAGGTTGACCATGAAGGTGTGTGCAATGGATGTGCACAAGGAAAGAACATCAAGAACCCTTTCCTGAAGAGAGACAGTAAAGAAGAAGGAGCCCTAGATCTCATTCACTCAGATGTATGTGGCCCAATGCCAACAACCTCCATCAATGGGTATGTATACTATGTGTCTTTTATTGATGACTATTCTCACAAAACCTAGGTTTACTTTTTGAAATCAAAAGATGAAGTGTTTGGTAAATTCAAGGAATTCAAATCCTTGATAGAAAATCTCCCTGAAAGAAATATCAAGATACTCAGGACAGATAATGGAGGAGAATACACCTCAAAATATTTTTTAAACTTTTGTAAATATTCTGGGATCAAGAGGGAGCTCACCACTCCCTACAATCCTCAAAAAAATGGTGTAGCAAAAAGAAACAATGAAACTATAATGGAAGCAGTGAAGACTATGATCCATGATCAGGGATGATTTTAGGGGCTAAATTTCACTCATGGGCTAATTTTCCATGGTTTTTCCAAAAACGAGATTCGTTATTTTAAAAATGATTCGCCTAAATTCTGTAGGATAAAATTATTTTACCTTAAAAATCGCCAAAATTTTATAAAAACTATATAAAATCCTTAGAAATTTGAATATTTTTACAAAAATATCGCCAATCATTCATCATTGGCATATGAAGGATTAGTAATATTCGCCAAGGTTTCTACATTTTAAAATAAATTTCCATCCTTAAAATCATCCCTATCCATGATCAATATCTTCCAATGCACTTATGGGAAGAAGAAACAAGAACAACAGTGTATGTACAGAACATATTTTCCCATAGTGCACTTGGGTTCGAAACCCCTGAAGAGATGTTATCCGAAAAGAAGCCAGAAGTAAGCCATCTCAAAATATTTGGCTGACCAATATTTGTACACATTTCGAAAGAGAAGAGATCCAAGATGGACCCTTCAGGAAAAAAGGGAATATTTGTTGAATACTGTGAAGTCTCCAAGACCTTCATAATTTATATATCAGGTTACCATCATATTGATATCAGCATAGATGTAACCTTTTATGAAGATGCATCTCTCAAGAAATCAAGAAGATGTCAGCTTGAATAAGTATATGAAGAAGAACATGTGGCTCCCAGAGTTGCAGAACCAGTGAGGGAATTCATAACTTCCCCTGATGAGGAGATTCTAGAAGATCATGACATAATAAAATATCAAGAACCTCCTTAGATGATGATCTCCCACAAGAGAAATCCATCCTGGGAAAGGGAACTTATTCAAGATGGAGAAAAGTATGGTGCCCCTGAAGGAACCATGAGACAAGTCAAGAAACCCAAGCCATTCTCCAATTATATGGATTTGATGTGTGATNCACTTTCCATTCGAGATGATAAATATGGAAAATTTTGTTGTGGCAGCCACAAGCCAAATTGGGATTGAGGGTCTTCTTTGGAGAATAGGTGCAATTACATTTATGAACATTGTTATAGAAAGAGATAAGGATTCGGGAAACACGACAATGGCCAATAGAATATCTGGAGTGGCTCGCTAGAGACGAGAATTGTAGGAGGAGGAACAGATGGATTTGGAAAATTCTGTGAATTCCCTCCATATACATCTAAACAACCTCTCTATTCAGCTCCAAACCACTACAGAATTTCTTATGGAGAAATGTCATGGTCACCAACAACTCCAAGATGCGGTATCTGCAATCAAATTTGAATTGGAAGAGCTCCCTTTCCAACCTCCTTCTCCTTCTTCGTCGAGGTCTACATCAGCACTTTCGGAGGTTGTGTTAACCCCTACTCCACCAAGATCGGTTCCATACCTAAACTCACCTCTAGGAACTCTTGAAGAAGACCAGGAAGAGAAAGACCCTCCAAACATGTAGTTCTCTGATGATATGCTTCAGTATTTTGATTATAGGTGTTTTTATAGGAAATACAAGAATAGCAATTGTAGCTCATTTTTTGTAATGAAGAATATATAAATAATTATTGCTAGTATGTTAATTCACATATTGATTTTGATAGTATTATATTGATTTTGATAGTATTATACAGGATTATTTTTGCCGTTGTAATTTTCTTACTAATCCTCTTATCTGTAAGGCTTTTTTAAGAATTTTTGAATAAAAAAAAAATTCCAATTTTATTAAAAAAAATTAATAGTTTTTAAATTTCATATTTCAACTTTATGTTGAGAAAAGAAGGAATTACAATTCTCCATCATATTAGGATTTAAAACAAGATTAATATCTTCTTTTTAATTTTTTATTATCATAATTTGCTAATTTTAAATTTTTGTAGATACCACTTTACTTCAATTTCAATTTAATTTATTAACATTACTATTTACCGATAAGTACCATACGAAATTCATTTACTACAAACATCAAATATAAACAAACATACATATATTTCCTAATATAAATATGCTTCTACCTAAATAGCAATGTATTTTCAATAGTTAGTTATGATAACATAGTGACTTAGTTATGATCAATGTTTATTCATTTCATTTGAGATCCATTAAGAACCCGAAGAATTAAAAAAAGATGGATCTACTTTGGTGTATTTATGTGTGCCTTCTTGTGTACATGCATTTTATTAGGAAACTCAATGTTGGTCATTTGGATTGATAGAAATTACTTTAAAAAGGTATTAAGAACCGAAAGAATTAAAAATAGATGGATTTACTTTGGTGTATTTATGTGTGCCTTCTTGTGTACATGCATTTCATTAGGAAACTCAATGTTGGTCATTTGGATTGATAGAAATTATTTAAAAAAGTATGAAAGGAATTTCTATTTTTTAATTTAATTATTATTACTTTATTTTTAATTTTGTAAAATATTATATTAAATTACTTTATTTTTAATTTTGTAAAATATTATATTGAACCAACATATCTTAACCTGAATGGTATAATTTTTTTTATTTTTCAATGTAGAATTTAATATTATTTCATTTCTTAATTATATTTATATTTATCAAATTTGATATATCTATTTTTGTTTTAATTATAAAAGAAATTTATTTTTATTTTTATTTTTATTTTTATTTTGTATTGATTATATTCTAGGATCATTATGATTAGCTGGATTTTAGTAAGTTATACGGAATTATTTTGGAAAAAAAGATTATCCTTTGGCTAGAAAGTCATAGTAAAAGAGTTAAAGGTCTGGTTAAAGAGTTAAAGGTCGGGTTAGGAGATATCATTCAACTATGGGATGTATCATTGCCCTTAGAATCATTGTAGAGGGGTTTTGTAATACTAAAAACAATATTTTTTGTTGTTTTGATGACTTTAGAAAAGCTTTTGACACGGTTCCAAAAAAAAACTTTGGGATAGGTTGGAAGAGATAAAAGTGTATTTCGAGTTGAGAATTGTTGCTATAAGGTTGTATGAGAACGTTATTGCCAAGTTTAAAAACATTGAGGACTAGTCGAAAGAAATTAACTTCAAGCAAGGTTGTTCTTTGTCCCCTACCCTTTTTGGCATATACATTGATAAATTAGAAGAATGTTTGGAAGAATCGGCCCAACTCTCACTGGTATAGTCATCAATATTCTTCTTTATGATGATGATATCGTTCTTATGGTGATGAGTCCCCACTATCTTGCAGAGAAACTAAGAATTTTCAAGGATTTTTGCTCCAATATGGGTATGACTGTTAATACTGACAAAAAAAAGTCATGATCATTTAATCCAATAAGATCGCATATGATACTTTCATATATGACAACAACAACTTTGAGAATTGATTTCATACAAATATCTTGGAATCGATATTCAACACAAACTCAACTAGAATTATAGCATTGAGAAAATGATAAATGGAGGATGGAAAGCTTATTATGGGCTTGAAAACAATTGTAAATCAGTCAATCTTTGGAAATGGGATATGAAAAAACTCTTTTATAAGACTCTTGCTACTCTTGTTATTCTATATGGATACAAATTTTGTGGATGCAGTATCTCTCGAGAACCATGGAGAAAGATAGAGAAAATCCACAAAAAATTTATAACCTATAATCTCAAAATTAATTGAAATATGCCCTATCATATCCACCTTCCTAAAATTGCTTTCAACTCCAACCATAACCACCTTCTAATCAAGAAGGGATGGCATAAAGACATTAATTCTTCCCTGAGACATTGGGGAATCATGGAAAATGTCATTTTGCACAATAAGGATACTATTAAAAATATTATTAAATCAAAATTTAAGGAGAAAATGTGGTGTGATAAAGAGTTAGAGGAAAAAACAAAATTAAGGTATTATAAGAAGGTAATCAACCCTAATCTAGAAGATCAAAAATATCTTTTGTTTTGACAAATGTAAAGAAAAAAATAAGCATTGATAAAATAAAATAAAATTCAAGAACTCCATAGTGAAACTCAATTCCTAAAAAGCCATGGAACTAAAGAGTGTGTCACCTTTGTGACCTAAGAGGGTTGAAGATGAAAAGCACTTTCTCTTTGATTGTCAATTTCAAAATATTTGTCACACTACCCCCTACCTTTTAATTCAACAAATCTATGATGATCTTTGAAAACTTATTTTAATGCTTTTCAA
>JZKD02S1612935.1:740076-756343 GCA_000966675.3 Picea glauca | reverse complement strand
ATGATCCCCCGCTCCCAAACCATCCTTGATTTTCTTTACTAGGTCCTACCCTTGGGATGTTGAGAACATAACTAGGAAAAACTCCTTGCAATAGCAAGATGAGTGTTAGGAGTAGTCATACCCAAAAGAAACCAAGAAAAAATATAAATAGGAATAAGATAGGAATAAGTAGAAAAGAAGGAAAATAATACCATGTACTAAATTATGCTTGAGAGGGAACTCAATAGTGGGACCAAAAATCCAACCAATAAGAAATGAAGTTGATCTCTTGGAACTATAGAGGAATAGTCAACAAAGTAAAGATAGAAGCTATNGAAGACCTATGATCCCCCACTCCCAAACCATCCTTCATTTTCCTTACTAGGTCCTACCCTTGGGATGTTGAGAACATAACTAGGAAAAACTCCTTGCAATAGCAAGATGAGGGCTAGGAGTAGTCATACCCAAAAGAAACCATGAAAAAATATAAATAGAAAAAAGATAGGAATAAGTAGAAAATAAGGAAAGTAATACCATGTAATAAATTATGCTTGAGAGGGAACTCAATAGTGGGACCAAAAATCCAACCAATAAGAAATGAAATTGATCTCTTGGAACTATAGAGAAATAGTCAGCAAAGTAAAGATAGAAGCTATGCAGGATGATTTGAAAAGTCTATTATATTCCTCCAACAAATAAAATTAGAGGAAAACATCATGTTGGAAGCAAGTAGTATAGATTAGAGAAGTAGTAGTGGAATTAGATTTAGCTCCCGAGGGGTATTTGGTTCTCTTTGTACCCTTAGGGATCAATCATAGTTAGATATCTACAGATCTTAGACATCACAACATTGGATAGTTATTGAGATGGTGATCATATCATTCCATAAGAAATTCCAATGCTTTTGTTTGTATGTCCCAATTCATTTAAGGGGAAAACAAGAATGTGATTCTTCTTTAAAATATTTTGGAGATTTTATTCAACTTTCTAAATATGTACTTGGAAGCAATCTCAATATGATAGTCTCTAGCTAAAAAAAAGAGGAGGTGTTTGCATAAGATATTCATTTAAAGAACTAGTCGATTATCTCATTGTCAATTATGATCTATAAGTGTTCCCAATCCTATAATGGGACATACACCTATTCAAATAAAAGTCCCTTCCTAGGCCATATAGTCCATTTCCTAGAACTCTTTCTAATTTAAAGTTATTTTCTTATAGACAACTTGCATATATCCTCCTCCATCCTTCCCTTAATAGTCTTTGATCACAAGCCAATGTTTTTGAACATTCATGAGGACTTTAACTATGGATCCATTCCCTACTAATTCAATCCTCTTTGGCTTCAAGATTTTAACTCTTTATATATGATTTCAAAAGTATGGAACATACGTGTCCAAGGTTCCCCATGATATGTGTGTGAGATAAAAATCAAGAAAACCAAAAAAAAACTAAAATCATTGGCCAAGAGTCACTTCCTTCCAGCCTCTAAAGAGAGAGAAGATCTGCAACTTAGACTAAGTTCCCTTCAAACCAAAATGGAAGAAGAATATATTAAATCTATTATATAAGTAGAATAAGAATACCAGTCTACCAAGTTGCATTGAGGCTATAGAAAAGACAAAGAGCGGTGTACATTCAAATCTCATAGTTTTTGGTTAAAGGAAATATATAGAAATACCCCATTATTTCATAAGAAAGAAGATATGTTGAAGATGAGAAACGATGTTCAAGAATTTTATTTATAAATGGAGATAAAGTATCTTCTTTTGAATATATTCAGTGGGAAACCCACAATTTTTTCAAGTTCATGTACAAAAGACGCTCAAAATTCGTTCAAATCCACACAAGCAATGCTACATGTAACATCCCCACTATAATCCCTAGTTTAATTAATGATTAACGTAGATATAATATGTGGCCATAGCCAAGTGATGTAATATGTGAATTGTATTTATGAATGTTAATAATAAAATGTGGTGTCAGTTGTTAAGGGGAACATGGATAGAGATGGGGGATAAATTAATCCACAAGAGAGGGGAGGGTCTAGGAGAGTGCCTAATAGATGGGTCCAAGGGGGAATTACCCATGTCTATTAATTCCAACCATATTCCTGGATTTTATTGCCATTATGTATTAAACTCTTTTTTTTTATCGAGTGTCCCCAAATCCAATCATTGAATGCATTTAAGAGCAGGGATGATTTTAAGGATGGAAATTTTTTTTTAAATGTAGAAACCTTGGCGAATATTACTAATCCTTCATATGTCAACTATAAATGTTTGACCATATTTTTTTTTGAATATTCAAATTTCTAGGTATTTTATATAGTTTTTATAAAATTTTGGCGATTTTTAAGGTAAAATAATTTTATCCTATAGAATTTGGGCAGATCATTTTTAAAACAACGAATCTCATTTTTGGAAAAACCATGGAAAATTAGCCCATGAGCGAAATTTAGCCCCTAAAATCATCCTTGTTTAAGAGGGTGAGTGTGAGAAGTCGCGTCCCATAGTTATTGGGAGCATGGGGGATGAGTATAATCAACTTGGAGAAGTGTGTGAGTCAAGCAAGCAATCCAAAGGGATAAATTTGTATGGGAAGCTATAACAGTTTTAGACAGTCAAAATGTTTTGGCATGAGTAGCAAGTAAAGAGAAGAAAAAAGAGGTTGGAACTAGAGTATCCATGGAGGGATAATTCTAGAGCATGTTAGAGCATTTCTGGAGCATATTTGGAGCTAAATATTGAAGATTCGGGTTGTTGGGACTGAAGCGTGAACTCATATGTGAGTTGCACTCTTGAACAACGAGTTCTTATTGTTGTTTACTGGTAGTTTTCCTGGAAGTGAGTTCCCTTGAGTTTCCCAACTGAGAGATTCTTAATTACATGTGCCAGAAAGACCCTGATAAACGAATGGGATGCTCAAGGAACTGATATCAATGAAGGGGCACATTCCTTGGGTTGGTCAGGTCAAGAGGAAGAGAGCTGGTGGAAAATTAGGATAGTTGTAGGAGAATACCAATGGGTTGTGACTTTATGAGTTGTGAATGGATAGTGAGAAACCACCCTCTTTTGTGGATAGCTAGCCTCATCTCGAGGGTGACTTGATATTGAGATTTGGAAAAAAAATTATATGGTTGGGTGGAATGTCCATCCCAAGTAGTTGGTTTCACGATTGTTTATAAAAGATAAGTGTTTCATCTTTCTTCTATTTGTATTTATGAGTTAAAATGTTGTGCATGAACTTTTTCTATAAGAACGATTTATGTGTTGTTTTAATAAGATGTGTACTACATCCATGTGTGATTCTAGCATGATGTAGATGCATCTAAGTTATGGTAATAGAAAACAGTTAAATCTGATTATAATTGTAGATGATAATCTATAGGAAATTAATTAAGATAGCAAAAATTTTAGTTTGTATGAGTAATATGCATGTAATATTCCTCGGTTGGACTAGGGAGTAATACATTATGGTATCAGAACCTCTAGTTCAAACACTAGGATTGTATGGGCCAATACGGTTGTGAATTGGAAAAAATGCACTGTTGCATATTTGATTGTGACAAAATTGGGGGAAAATAGAGAAAAATCAAAGCGAAATCCCCAAATTCGTGAGAAAAAACAAGTTTAAAGGACTCTGAATTATTTAATAGGTTCAATGGAGCCAATATACATATTTACAGAGCTAAATTCGACTTGGAAGGTCAAATTTCGCGTTTCAATGGTCGTTGTAGAGTTGTAGGAAGTTTGGTGAATCCAATGAGCTAATATAGTTTTGATTGGCATTTTGTCATGTTATAGCACAAGTTGTAGGTTGGGAAAAGCCCAACCCAACCACAAAATAAAGTGATACAAATTTTGAATCCTACACCCTATTATAAATAATAGGTGTGCTTGTTTAACCATAGACAATATAGCAATATTGTCACCCAACCATAGGTCGAAGCCACCCCGAAACACCTTAACCTTGACAGAGAGAATAATTTTGGAAGAAAACCCTAGATGCACTAGCCAATCAATGTAGCATACCTCTCTCCAGAGCTAGTGCACAAGGAAGAAAGTACAAACCATAACCAAGAGAAAGTCCAAGCCTAAAACCGAAAATACTAGTTGCAGTAGTTACGGTTGTAGCTACTCTCCAGACTTGCGCACAACTAAATTTCTATAGTTGCGAGTGAGTGTGTGCTAAATGAGCTCTAGAATCATGTATTTATACTGCTCTTCCTTAGCTGTCTAGGCTGACTTCTCTTTTTGGAGAACAAAAACTCAATATTAATTATTTTCTTTAGTCGACTTGTCTTCTAGGGTTATGTCCAATGCTTTAGGGTTTCTTCTTACTTCCCAGAATATTCTATTCTTTTCAGGTTTACACGTGGAGGTTTAATACCTCCCACAACTACCATAATATCAACACTCCCTCCTATCTAAGGAGGTATTTAAAGGTAATGGTCTTGAGCACAAACATACCATTCAGCCGGTAGCATCATCATAGCCACACATGTTATCTCATGATCAAATCATGAGCACCATCATCACTATCAATAGCATCTGATAGCATCAACTGTATCATCTCTCAAATCCATACTCCATCTGAGTAATTAGGCATGATGTTGGATAAGTCACTCACTCCACAGAGTGATACAAGAACCATTCTTATAATCCAGACATATGTCTTAGAAGAATAACTATTCCAACAGATGCTAGAAGCTAGACCATGGGCTACAAGGACTATTCTTCTAATCTAGACATACATCCTAGAAGAATAAATGTTCTGGACCATTTTCCTCCTGGAGAATGTCTGCCCACCAACACACTGACTATCCATCTAGATGATAATCATTTCCAACACTATTGATAGTCTTCATGCCAATCAAAACAATTCAATTCAATAGAACACAATTGTGTCTATCCATAGTAGTACACAACTACTATCCAGTGGTACACAACCACACCAAGTAGCACACGACTACTTAATCATTGATGCATAGTCACAACCAGTGTAACACATCCACTACAGTAGCATACATCTATTTTCTAAAGACATACAATCTCCACAAAAATCATATCATCTGATATCAACCTGCATAAAACAATATCATGATATAAATTGAGTCATCTTAGCCATTCTTCCACTCACATCTGTGAGATCTAGAAGAGAATCTTCCCTTAGAGGGTAAAACATCAGCCATGAGCTATCTGGACTATTCTTCTCAAGCATAGAATAATAATTGTCCCTGATTTTTTAGCCTAGACCATTCACCTAACTGGGCCATTCCTCTGACATTAATCATAGTGCAACCTAGAGAGAATGAGTCTGCCCTAGGGAATGGTTGTCCTTGATTGTTTAACCTGGACCATTCACCTAACTAGTTCATTCCTATGGCACTAATCATAGTTCAACCTGGAGAGAATGAGTCTACCCTATGGAATGACTATTCAGACTATTTCCTAAGGAAATAATTGTCCTGCACCAACCTCCAAAATGGACCATTCTTCAAAACTGCTCACAACTGTGAACTTCGAAAGATGATTTCCTGTTGAGGTGGAACATTCTACTTGAAAACTACTATGAGTGACTACCAATAATAATGATTGTCCTATTCCATTACCCCACACTGGCCATAAGGGGAATTATTGTCTATGGTACATCTGCAATCTATCGGACCATTTTCATTACAAAAATGATTATCCAATCTAGACCATTTTCCAAACTGGAAAATGCCTGTCCGTTAGAAATGTCAAACCACTTTCCAAACTGGAAAGGAACTATTCATCCTGGACCATTTTCCAAACTGAAAAATGATTTTCCATAAATCAATATCATATCAGTGCTCCCTCCCAACCTCGGAGTAATCTCTTCCTTTTTCAATAAGGAATTCGTCTCCACAAGCCCTAGATTATTTCTTGAATACGTAAAATTTTCATCTTGGACATAGGTTTTACCAAAATATATTCTATTTTCTCATCTGTGGAGATATATTGGAGAACCACTTCTCTTTTCTGGACTTCATCACGGATAATATAATGCTTGATCTCAATGTACTTCGGTCTGTCATGGAACACTAGTTTTCTCTGAAGGGTTCATATAGCTCTGATCATTACAATATACCATGGTTGGATTCAGCACTTCTATTTCCTACTAGCTCGTGACATTGTGGCAAGGCTCAAACTGAAACATATCCAAGTAGCACTTCTTCTATCACCATGAGACTTTTCCATGGATTAGCAATCCATCATCCCAGACTTTTGAGTAACTATTATGATATACTATCTCTGTCATAGAAAAATTTTACCATGCTTTTGTTGTATATGAGATACTCTGCATCAAGTTGTTTGAATCCATACAAGGTCTTCTCATATCTGCATACATGGGGTCTCTTTCAAGTATAACTTCTTTCCCACTTGATTTATTGGGAAGAACAATATTTTACATGTAAATTTCAATTCATGGATACTACAAGAGGTATATTTGGTTTACTGGAACAAGTTGTTGTCATAGTCTTCTCCCTCCTTCTAGAAGAAACTATGAATCTTGCAATGCTTCCATTCAGAAGCATTTTTCTCATTTTATTACATACATTGTTCTTTATCATAACTTATATTTATTTTTCTTGATTGATTCTTCGTGGGTTCAAACCAAACTCCTAGTCTTGTGATTCCTGGTATAATAACTGGTTATTCTTGATTTTCTTTATTTCTTGAAATCTTCATGTTCTTCCTCATGTCTCTCTATAGCTCTTGGGTCCATGGGTTCTTCTATATGCCTTGAAGATTCCAACTTCTTCCTTTCATCATAGAATCATGGGTGTAGATGGACAACCAAGGATACTTTAAGGCTTATTTTCAAAGAAGACTTCTTCTAGAGTCAAACTGAACACGTGTTGTTTATCATGGCTACTACTTTCAGTTGGAACATGGGAAGATAATTCATAATCCTCAATGGATCATATCATTTAGGATTATCTCCCTCCTAATACTTTCTTTATGCATGAATGCATGATATTCTTTTGGAATTTCATAATCATCTCCCTCCATACAAGAGATTCCACACTTTTGTCTGCATCCTTATTGCCTTCTGCAAAGTGTCACAAGTCTTTTTCTAATTTCCTCTTGATTGCGGAATTATTTTTGTTTTGAATTCATCTGGGTCTCTTTCAAGTTTGATTATGATTTCGTTTATCTGACATTTGTTACTTATACAATAGCTTCCACGGGAATTGTTACCAAGGGTTGTCAATGTGCTTCATCTTTTCATGTGTATTGCTTGACTTGTAGTCATCGTGATAGAAATACTTATCTTGTTATTATTCCATAGGTATTGTTTCACTTGATGATCTAGGTGGATATCAATGGCCACCCACCTTTTCCAACTAGCTCAAAACAGTTTTCTGCAATTTTGGCAATTTACTATTTTTAGCAGTTTTAACTTTCGGGGCCATTTTGAGGGCCTAAATGAAGGTTTTTAAGGATTGAGCTTCTCAATGATATTCAAAGGAATTATTGAGCCCCCAAAATGAATCTCCTCTATGATACCTTTCCAACGGGCTATCATACACCTAAAACGGAGATCGTATGCAAAAGTTACGACCCCAGGAAGTTGATGTACTAACTTACCCAAACGGGGCCCACATGACTTTTGGTGCTTCATCTCCTAGGGTTAGGTTTTTGGATGTCTAGGGTTTTGGGCATTCCTGTTTATTGTAAAAATGACTTCATAGCCTCATTGTAATCACCTTCTTATGAATGAGCACAGCCGTCACATCTCTTCTCAGAGATAAGTCGTCACCATTCTAGCGAGTCTTCCACTTTGTATTTTTACATTCTTTGTACATTTCTTTCATTAATAGAGATCGTGTATTATTGTATATCTATGTTTATGGTTTCATATCTGATACATTTATGTTATATTATTGGATATTTTCGATTTCTCTCTGCATTTCTTTATTATATCTTCGCTCTCATTTCGTGCCAAAAATAATCCAGATCACTTGAACATCTTATATTCTAAGAAATAGATATGCAAGATATGTATAGAAACTATGTAAACATGGTATGTACAAGAAACTTGAAGAATATTGTTACCTTGACTTAGAAGAATAAGTATATTTTATCATGCTTGGCCTTCTTTGAGGGTTCCCTTTCTTCAGCAACTGATGCTTCGTCTGTTTCCTTCCTTAAGACAAACTTCCTCTTATTCCTGAAATTATTGAATTTTGTTGTGAAGGCTTGATCATCGTATTTATTTTGGGATTTCTCTTTTGTGCTAATCCTTGATTCTTCTTGTGCACAACAAGTCCAAAGTTCTTCAAATGTGAGATACTCCTTTATTGTGTTCATGCTTGTGGAAAATACATCCCATGTCTTGGGAAGGTTGTTCAATACTATATTTACTAGTTCCTCAAAATTATTTCTTAAATATCTTGTAGTTGATCTCTTAACTGAGATATTCTCACAAAGTATGATGTTATGCTTTCATCATCATTCATTTTCATGTCACGAAGCTCATTCTTTAGACTCATTACTTGTCCAATGTTTCTAACTGAGAAGAGATTAGTTAGAGAATCGTACATCTTCTTAGATGAGTTAAGATGAGAGATGTAGGGTATAAAGTGGTATTTTATAGAGTCCACTATGATACTCATGGCATTGACATCATTGTCCTTTAACTTCTCCATAATTTCAATGTTATGAGGTTCCTTCCCTTTTCCTTCTTCAAATTGTGGTTCCATGATCTTTCCTTTCACAATATCCAACACTTTATTCTTGGAAAGGATGAGGTAAATACTTGTATTCCATTCTCTAAAGTTAGAATCCCCTTTTAACTTGTTTTATGACTTCATAGAGTAAGTAATGGCTGCTTTGACTTAGTCAACCTTTGACTTTGACCAAAAACTCAAACTTGATTTTTTATATTGTTGAGAGTACCAGGAGGTGCGCTAGGTTAGGCCACACTAGGCTATCTAGAAATCATGTCAATATCTTCACTTAAGGTGCCTTAACAAGAGGGTTAGAGTTTCATTGTTGTAGCAAAAACTTTGACTGCAACTGTAACTGTAACTGATAAAAATCCTCCCAATCTATCTTCCAGCAGTTAGACTTTCCGAAGATAGCATGGGCCCATAACCTGTTAGAAATAATAGGTGTTCTTGTTTAACCATAGACAATATAGAAATATTGTCACCCAAACATAGGCCAAAGCCACCCCCGAGCACCTTAACCTTGACAGAGATAATAATTCCAAAAGAAAACCCTAGATCCAATAGCCAATCAATGTAGCATACCTCTCTCTAGAGCTAGTGCACAAGGCAGCAAGTACAAACCATAACCAAGAGAAATTCCAAGTCTAAAACTAAAAATACTAGTTGCAGTAGTTGCAGCTGTAGCTACTCTCCAGACTAATGTACAACTAATTTTTTGCAGTTGTGAGTGAGTGTGTGCTAAATGAGCTCTGGCATCCTGTATTTACGTTGCTCTTCCTTATCTGTCTGATCCAACTTATCTTTCTGGAGGCTAAAAACTCAATATTAATTTTCTTTAATCGACTTGTCTTCTAGGGTTATGTCCAATGTTTTAGGGTTTCTTCTTGCTTCCCAGAATATTTTATTCTTGTCAAGGTTACACATGGAGGTTTAATACCTCCTTCAGCTACCATAATATAAACACACCCAATGTCACCTCGATGTAGGTCCCACACTTCAAGGGTGACTAGGTCACTCTAGGGAGGCGATCCTGGTGACCCTAGGGGGGATGAGATGTAGATAAATGGGTATGGAAGTGGAGCCCCAAGAGGTCAAATCTAAATGGATTGAAATGTGAGAAGATATGTCTTTTAAGTCAAGTGATTTTTTCCCCAAAGGTATAGTACTTTTCCATATGTTTGTACCTACTCGAGACACAAGAAAATCCAACTTGAAATGATATATGTTAGTATGGACCAGAAAATTAAGCTTGTTGTTCCTAATTTGCAGCAATAGATGATAGTTTACATCAGCTAGTAAGATATTTCAAATCATCATATAAAGAATAAGATCAATCAACAATATTATCAATGAGTATGGAAATCAATTATGACTGAAAAATGGCACTTTGAGGCTAAACAAATCAAGTTGTTGTAACATGTATTTTCTGCAGAAAATTGCAGCCTTATGGATGTAGCATTCATTCATTTTTATCAGAAAATTACACCATCAAAACATGCCAACAAATATCCCAAAATATGTGCCCTAGTTAGTATATTTAGTGAGCAAAATTTAGGAGCTACTCTAGGGTTAGTTTAGGAGTTAAGAGTGAATTACTAGCTAGGGTTATGCAGCCTTAATGGTTGTAGGTTAAAGTTTATAATATAAATTAAAGTATTTGGAGAGAAAGGATTCCCTAGTAGGGGAAGACTCCTCTCACAGTGGCAAACCAACTCCAAGCAAGAGATCTTTCAAAAGATAAAAATTCATGTTTCCCAAGGCAATTATTTTATATCTCCAATGCAAGAAATAGATGACTAGTGCCTTTACTATTGGGTTAATGAAGTAAAATCCTCTTACTTCCTTGGGGGTGTAAATCCTCTTACTTCCTCAAACAATCTCTTGCAACATCAATGAACTTTAATCAATAAATGATGGAGACTAGAGTGGGGGTGTAAATACTCTTACTTCCCACTTAGCTCCTAGCATAACAATCCTTGACTTGAAAAAATGATGTCATAAGAGTAAAAGACCATACCAAATTCAAAAAAGATTCTAATATAATACACCATAAAAGATATAAATCATTCCTCCAAGTCTATCACCTCACTCCTCCATCAACCATTCACAAGAGATAGCCATAAACAGGCACACAAGAGACAGATATACCAAGTGTAGTGAAAATTTCAGATCCAAGTCCTCTCACAAGAGGAAGAGTTTTGTGAAAATGAGATGTTATGATCTCTTATTTATACAAAATGTCACCAAGGTGACTTGTCCACATATTTAGGGGTAAACCATAATACTAGGGTTAAACAACCCTAATCTTTCCTCCTTTAACAAAGTAATATTAAACAATTCATTTAAAAATTAACTTTTGCACAAGTAAAACCCTAATTTACATGGACGTCTCCCCTTTAGGGGACATTTTGCCACTTAGAAGAATTCGTTGGTGTTGGAGAAGCATGGGTAGGCCTCCAAAGGACACATTTCAAGAATCTAGGAAATATCATCATGGTGAAGTCCTCTTTCTCCTCAAAACATTGAGTGGCTACATCACCACAAAAATATATCCCCCAAAAGTGACGTCATTCCCTAGGAGGTGACGTTTTTCCTCTCCTATGCAAGTAATTTGGAAAGTGAAGCATGGGCTAGGTCCATCCATCTATCCTCTAGGCCTTCAATATTTCATCTTTGTGATCTGACATGTGGACCCTTGGCATATAACATGCGGGCTTATAGCCCCATGGAAGCCCAAGCTAGGCCTGTTCTCCCAAAACTATCCACCAACTAGGTCTTGCAAATAAAAATGAGCACACCCTCCAAGGATCTCAATTCATAAAATCATAATAAGTGAATACAATAAATAAATGAACCACCTAAGCATGTGCATCAAAGATCACTATATCAAACAATCTATTACTCAAATATACTATGTGACTTGTCAAACTTGAGTATGGGAGGGTTGACGAGGTGTCCTATTGGGTAGATATTTCCATAGGTCAAGGAGAGTTTCCAAGAGATCCCTCTCTAAGCCATGTAAAGTGGAGGAAGTGGTAGGGGTCAAGACTCAATGGGCATAGGTCGCATGACATATAAGGGGTTGTAGTGTCTCATTCATGGGTGCCTTTGTAGAGGGTTGTGTGGTACCTTCATCCGCAATGCACTTTTTCTAATCCCATTAATTTCCATTATTTTATTCTTTCATAATTTTAAGGAGAGGTTGAAGGTCACTGCCTTGGCATGGTGGAAAGATAATGGCAATGTCACCCATAAACACCTAGTGGAAATGAGAAGGTTGGCTCGTGATGAGACCCCCTTTCTCTCATCCATGCAACTGAGAGCCATTACATTGGTTTGGTGACCAGATGATGGTAATGTCATACCACTAGATATCCATGGGCATGATAGGTCAGCTTGTGATGAGACCTCTTATCCTTCAACTAACCTTTTAAGTATTATTTATTATATTGTGGGTCCCCTTTACTTAAATATAAGTGTTTCACTGCTTTTTTTGGGTGATTCTTGGGCGAAGCATCTAGAAGTTTGATACAAGGCTTTTATATTTTACCCAACATCAATCCCTCTGGGCCTTCATCCCCTTCTTCCCATAAAATGAGGGACAACCCCTTCTTTGGTCAATACACCCTAAAATTCCAAGAGATATGGAAATGGAGGGGAATAATGATGGAAAGTGGTAAGTATGGTCGAGAATGGTACGATGGCTCTTTAAGGGAATTCCTAGTAGCAAACCCATCCACAAGGAAGGCCACTTAGTAGGGCACAATGTCAACCACCAAGGTGAAGCAAGGAAAACAACATAATGTCCAAGCATATATCATGAAATCTAGAGAAATATAAGATACAACATAGCTCAAATAGCTTAAATATTGAAATGATGCTCACCATAATATTGACTTGTACCTCATGGAGCAAGGCCCACTAGCTTCTGGAAGCCAGCTGATGTGGTGGATTCCATCTGCAAATATGTGACAATATATGGTAGTGAGTGGGGTTTGAAATTGTGCAAAAGGGTGCTACCAGTGATCTAGTCTTCTCGGAACTCCTTATATGCAACTTGAGGGCCTCGAGATGTAATCTCCTTAGTTATCCACAAAATGGGGATAACATCTGGCTTCTACTTGGGGACCTGTGCTCGTCATAGAGCGCATGAGAACTAAAAAATATCTTGGTAGACCTATGCTTACAAGGAAACATCAAACTGTCAAGTGCAAGATGTCCTACTCATCCTTGTTCTTGTGTGATCATAATCAAAACCAACTAAGCTAGAAAAAGAAAATTTTGACATTTTTTCCAAAAATTCTAAGCTAAGCATGAAATCAATATGCAAGTAGAGAAAAATGAAAATGAAATGCATCTAAACGAATATGAGAAATCAAGATGAAAATGCAGATAATAAAAATGATTTACCTACTTACTTGGGGCCTTGGGGCCATGAAGATCATGTGCTATATAATGTCAGGTGAAGTCATACAACTAGTGAATCCATTTAATCATCTCATCAAAATACCTCCCCATATTCTTAATCATATAATAAAACAAATATAAGTTAATCACATAACAATCATGAGTATAAACATACATATAATCGATCATGAAATAAAACTCATGAAGATAGGTGGGAGGGAGGAAATCTTGCTAGAAAGAGAAACCATTAGCCTGATCATTCTTCCTGAAAGTGTAGCCACAAGATTGACCAATCCATCTCTGAAGGGGGCTACTATATATAGACGAGGGATCATATTCATTTGTGCACAAAGACTCATTGCTTTTCAAGTACTGAGAGGAAATGAGAGATCAGAAAAATACTACATGGTCTCTTGGAGAAGAGGGTAAGAGGTAAGGAATAGTCTTAGGTGTATAAAAACACTGCCTCTTCCCCTGTGAATCTCCATGGAAATTTCCAAGATGAAAATTCTTCTTCTTTGAAGAATGAACCTCTGACTGCTCTGAGGTGGCCATGTCCTGGTATTCCTCAAAATCTGAGAACAACGGTTGGGAGTCCTCATAAAACAAATATGCATCCTCAAAAGGGTATGCATCGAGGGACAAATGAAGATCACTCTGAATATGCTGCAACAAGTCATCCTCAAATCGATGGAACAAATATGTATTCATATCATCATTAGGCTCCCAAACATCTAAATCATACACGTGTGAGGACCCGTTTTCTGATGATGACAACTCAAATCCCTTTTCTAGAGAGATACCCTCAATGTCGTAAATGGGGTCTTTATCAAAAGTGAAATGATCAAAATCCCATCTACGTCTCCCAGCCTGTATAAAATTTTCAATGTGTAGATCGACCATGCCAGAGAGGTCTTGATCAATATCATCTATATCATCAAGGATAATCACTTCTTCATCTTCGTGCATAATAAGAAAACAAGTTTGAAGGACCTCATCCTCATCAAGCAGGAGAAAAGAAAATAATGCCTCAACATGTTTCATTTCATCAAGATTATTTTTTCTCTTCATGGGCATGCTCCCCCATTGCCTCTTCATCACATGAGGCTTTATTCTTAATGCAAAGTGCTCTGTTTTCCTTTTTTCAAAAAGGTCTGTCGCATCCAATGGATCCTATAATTCATCTTAACTTCCAAAATCATGGAATAAAGTGACATCAATATATTCAAAAGGGTTACAACTCATCATGTTTTCTTCTTGATGTGTAGGAGGAACAAAGGCCTAGATGTCTTCATCAAATGTCTCGTCCTGATCTTCAATATGAGAAAAATTATAGGAATCTTCTTCATATATCAGTTTTTCGAGTATTTATTCATTCTCAAGGGCTAGTTCCTTGGAAGGAAATAACTATTGTATATGTTTCATCATTTTCTCGACAACTTTATTGGCAGCCTTTTCCTTTTCCATATGTAAAATTTCATTTTTTGAGGCATAACGATTTATGGATGGGAGTTCATCCCATGGTGTCACATTTCCATTGACTAAAAGGACACCTCAATGGAGTCGTCGTATGAGATCAAGGCTCATAAAAGGATGGAAAGGGGGGAAGAGGGAAAGGTGGGTTCGTGGAAAGTGAAGTTGTCAGACAAGCTTTATGAGAAACTTATCAAGGGTGGAAAAGGGAATGTTCTTCAATGGAGTTGGCAAGTAAGCTAAAGGATAGAGGATTTGGGAGGGAATCTTTCCAAAGTGTCGTTAGGGAACGAAAATAATTTAAAATCCTCCTAGAAACGACACAAAATGTTATAACACAAGTTGTAGGTTGGTAAAATCCTGACCCAACCACAAAATCAAGTGCTACAACTTGGGAATCCTACACCCAATGTCACCTCAATGTAGGTCCCACATTTCAAGGGTGACTAGGTCACTCTAGGGAGGTGATTTCGGTGACCCTAGGGGGGATGAGATGTAGATAAATGGGTATGGAAGTGGAGCCCCTAAAGGTCAAATATAAATGGAGTAAAATGTGGGAATATATTCCTTGTAAGTTGATGTAAACCCCCACCACTCCTAGGGGCCTGCGCAACCTCCCGGTCTAGGAAAGTTCTTACAAGGGAGATGAATTATCTCTTGAGTCCTCTCTAAACCCTCAAAATTATACACCACGGGTATTTACTCTTATTCTTGCATGAAAAATCACATTTTTGAGGGTCCTAATACTCCATCCAAGTCTTCCAAGTGACCCCAGGCCGGGCCAGCTTTCAAATTTCTAAATAATTTGAGGCTTCAGAATTCCAGGCTTTGAGAGTTCCAAAAAAACATGTCACAAACCTTCTAAAGGCTGAACCCATGAAAAATCTAACTACAAAAATGATCAATGGTCCTCAATAAGTGTCGATATCTACGGCTCACACAGTCTTTGGGATTCCTGACTTTGAGGATTTTACCCCCTCCAACACATTGTTGGGGTCCTATAATCATAGGTAATGTGATTCTTCAGTTGTTTATTTGGTGTTTCTCCCGTGATGAAGACATATGGCTTGTTGGGATCGGTTGATTCATTTTCCACCTCCATCCATTTCGCTCAATCCTTCATCACCTTGTCGCATCCTTTATGCCCTCGCCCTCCATTTTTTCACCCCTCCACCGTTTATGTCCCTACATGAATAAACAAACTTAGGACAAAAAACATTAGGTTAATAATAAATGGTTAATGACTTTTTTAATGCTAATTAGCTTAATAAATTTCTTTTAATTAGATTATTTTAATAAGATAATTAATAATTAGATTAATTAATAATTAGTAATTAAGTTTGTTTGTTTAAGTTAGTAATTAGGTTAGTATTTTAGAATTAAATATTAATTAAACAAATATTAAAATAAAACATATAAAATGAATACATATAATAAGTTAAATAATAAAATTAAACATAAAACATATAAATTAAACAAAACAATAAAAAACAAAAATGAAAAAAATAAATACAAAACAATAATAAAATGACACAAAATAAAAATAAAAATTAATAAACGAATTAATAAACACAAAAATAAACCTATCCTAAGTTTTAAACACCCACATACTTCCCCCATAGATCGGACCCCCCCCCCTTACGTCACTCAACCAAAAGGGGGTCCGAGTAAGTGGTTTTTCCAGGGACAGGTATCACCATATGG